>VURO01048456.1:5643-28434 GCA_015108175.1 Pelvicachromis taeniatus
TGTCGCCAAAGTGCTTGCTTACAGGGGGTCATATGATTGTTGGGTTTTTCACTGTATGTATTATTGTAGAGTCTACCTTACAATGTAAAGCGCCTTGAGGCGACTGTTGCATTAGCATGTTCGTTGTGCCTCAGAAACTATTGAACATGAACATGTTTTTTAGAATAATTTCTATAAATACGTCCAAAACTGCAGAATGGTTGACTGCAATCATGACCTCTCAGTCGTGGAACAACCCTTTTTTTTTTTTTAACCTCTTTTTACTCTGTCATTTGCTCTAATCAGAGTTCCAATTCCCTTTTCCATCCAACACTTTTTGTTCCATTCGTGTTTCTAAAATGTAACCATTTCGTGATAATGCTGGTCCATATTGCCTTGAAAACCATGCACAAGCACATTTCTGCCACGTTCGTGCATGTAGGCACTTTTTAGCCATACAATTCTAGGCCTCTTCCAATGGGCTCAAACTATCTCAGACAAGCTGAGTAAATTTTTAAAGCGAGTTAATATACAATCCAAATACAACACATGCACCTATGTGAGAATGAGTTAACATTAAACTAATCCTCTAGTTTTCCACTCCAGCCTCCAAATATTTCAGTCTGAAGTGACTTATTTATTTTGGCTGCAGTGGACACCTCACAAAACATGTTTTTTCAGACTCCTGACTCCTGTTGTTCAAAGAAAGCCGTACGAGATTTTCTTTGAAATGCCACCAAACTGCTCATATAGTGACACTAATGGATTTCTAAAAGGTTTTTGTCGTTGTAATTCCAGCTACAGGGTTACATCTGGTGAGTCCGCAAGTCAAATCGTTAGAACTATCTACAATCCTTCGGGGCCTATCCTTCCCCATAATGCTGATGTCTTCTGAGAAAAATTAACTGCACAGTCGCAGTTACTCTTAATGTTTGCTGATTCATTGACCAATTTGCTCACTCATCAGTAACCTACGTTACTGTTAATGTTTTTATTCGATAATGCAGGAAGGTACAGTAAGCTGCTGGTCAAACATTTAATGAAATGTTCATTAACTGTTTTACAGAGCTTAGCAGCTGAATTGATAGCATGGTAAAATGAAGTAGAAATATATTTAAATTTAGATTTGGGTCATGTTCTGATTGAGATTAGTCACATAAAACAGCCTTTGTAACATCCTAACGGCTCATTCATCTATCATGCTGGCCATCAACAGTGCCTGAGCGTGACAGCCCAAACTGAGCTTGACGCCTGTTGAATGAGTACAGTGGAGCAATTTTTCCTGATAATCGGTCCACTATAAAGCAATGGTTTGGAAAATTCGCTGACCCTTGAGCTTCCAGCCTCTGGCAATAGCGCCCAGGAGCCAGACATCCTCAGTGCTCAGGCTTTAACAAAGAGCTGGGATGACGGCTGGAACTGGAGCATGGTAAAGAACAATGCACGGGACCTGACCTCCCAGACCTTTCCATCTCTTCGGACTTCTTTTCCCTCCCTGCCCCCCCCATGTGTCCATCTTGCCTTGTTTTTCCTTCCTACGAGCAGCGATTCATTCGATATCATGAATGACTCGCATTACTTCCATTTAGTTCATACAACATCCAGTCATGAGCCGTCTTGTCAATGGTGTTCCTCAAACTCAGCCTTCTTGCCTACAATCACAGCAACATCATGTATTCTAATCTCCTCTATTTGACTCCCTTATGCAGTCCTTATGCAGTCCTCTGGCTGGCCGCTTGCTCCAGTGGTATACATTTCTGCTCTGCACCTACTTGGCTAACTGACCTGCTGAGTGTTTATTGTTTCTTGATTCTCGGTGCTCTTCTTTTCTCTCTTTGCTCACCGTAACTGGCTTGGGCAGATGGTCTATAAAAAGGGAGTTTTTCTTCCCCACTGTCACCAAATGTACAAAGGGAATTATTATTTTTATTTATTTTTTTAATATCAATTTAAATTTTTGACCTTACCATGTAAAGTGGTAGGTGATTTACTGTACGACGTGATTTTAGGCTCTATGAATAAAATGTGAGTAAATGAAACCGAATTCATGAATTCTGCAAATGAATTCATGAATTCTACAAATGAATTCATGCCCTGGCTGGCATAACATTTATGCAATGAGTTGCCACTGACTGACCTCCATTACTTTTTACTAACATTAGCCAACTATTTTCTAGCAGTATGCTTTCGATGCGATGAGAATATATGCGTCTCGACACCAACTGTCTGCCATCTACAATCCAGTTTTGGGATCCATCCCAGGCGCCTTAACACCCACTCACATCTTGAGTCAGTTGATCTCAATAGGTCACATGATAGGGCAAGGCAAGGTCTCACAAAGGTGACAAGTAAAGGGAAAACTCCCACTAGGGCTTAAATAGCTGGGACTCTCCACCATTTGGTCTTAGAACTGAAGAAGCTTCACAGATGAGCGGTGAAACGTCTTCAATAATCTTAAAGAAGTCCGGTCACTTTTCTTTCCAAGCTCCTTAGATTACCATGACCTGGATGACTGAGAACCTACACAGACATCATGCTAGACAGCATAGTGAGTGTCCTTCATCATAAAGTATAGCAAGGAATATTTTACTGCATGGGCTGAATCTTCGATCCGTCTCAGTCGCAGTTTTCTGCTCAAACGTAATGCTTTTAAAAGTGCATCTCTGGCAGAAATCTTGCTATTTTTTTTTGCTCTGTGAAAGCATGCTAATGCCTAATGACATTCTCCTAATTATAGTTTATTGTTTCTAAATCATACTCTCAAACTGTAATTTGCTTCTGCAATTGAGGCTGCATAAGACTGGTCCAAAAATAAATAAATAAATAACTGATTAAATACGGTTTACTTGACTTTGTGTTGACAGGGATATTACGACGTGATTTATGACTTTCAATCACACAAATGCATAATCCAGTTTCCTGCAAAAAAAACATCTTAATTGTGTTCGCAGGTTCAATGAACCTTTGCAAAGATTGTGAGATTACACAGTTACACATGATGGGATTACAAAAAGAAAATTATCATAGTTTAGACATAATAGCAAAGTCACTGGAGGGTTTACTTCAAAAGCTGCCGTGAGCCCTTGTCTCTGACTTAATTGATTTCAGTAATGCTTCATAATGAATGTACATCAAGGGTTCTGATTTACCTCCTGTAAAGCATTGGTGAACCTGATCCACACTGTTGAAAATACAATTAGTCTTGTCAGTCTATTTAATTCCGTCATTCAAAAATAATACCTGTGGTGCTGCGTTGTTTAGATCATTAACATAAATATACAGTAGGGCTTCACTTGAATCGAATTTTAATCGCAATCATAATTTTGGATTCCGACCATTAAACGAGCAACATAAAGGTGATATTTAAACGCAAGGGAAAAGCAAATCGAGCAATCCCTAAATCAGCACCTGACCACATGTCTGCATGACCAATCGGAGCTGTTCCCTGCACCACAGAACTTGAGGTTTCCTGGATTGGTCTGGAGAAGTAATACTACATTAAGGACAGATACACAACAAAATTTAAATGTCTGGCAAAGCAGGTGAAGAGCTTGACCCATTATTCTTTGCAGTTTGGATGTAGTGCAAGTGATGTAAACCAAGAAAACAAATCATATGCAAAGACTGCTGTAACGCAACTAACTTATTCAAAAGCCCGAAAAGACACGACGAACTACAGTATAATTAATGCATGAACGACAAGAAAAACAGTCCATTGGTTGCTAACGTAAAGCATCTAACATCAGCCCATAAAAACGAGCCTGCAGAACACGTCAGAGTATCCATTCAGTTCAGAAAGATGCGCTAAAATCACTACCGCCATCACATTCAGTTTGGCCGCAGGTAGAAAGAAAGTAGTCCCTTAATTGTCCCACAGGTGGAAATTACTTCTCCGCATTTTGACCCATTCACTCAGTGAATTGGCTGCCATCAAACCAAGCGCCCGGGGAGCAGTGTAGAGACGGTACCTTGCTCAGGGGTACCTGAGGGGAAAGCGGTTCAGTGGATTCGAACCCCCGACCTTCCGATCAAGCACTCTACCTACTGAGCTATCTCCTCCACAAGGCGTGTCCGTTAAACACGGTGAGCGACAAATGTTTCAGAAAAATGTCCACAGTAAAAGTAAAAGCTGTGCCCCGTTTTAGCTTTAGGTGAAAAATGTGGACCAATTTTATATTGAGGCAAAGATGTGAAAGCATTTATCATGAAAATCATTGAAGTCAACATTCTAAATTCCCACTACTGAATAAAGTTATTGTGATGATCATTTTGGCCATAATCGCACAGCCCCAATATGCAGTGCGTATTACTGAGGAACATTGTGGGATAGTAGAGTGGATGGGCAGTATTTATTTATTTATTTTTTTAAAAGGATATTTCCAAAAATATATTCACAAGCTCCTTGAACACTCTTCTTGAGTTAAACACACTTCTCAAAAATATTCACACTTGATCAACACAGTGTAACACAAACTTAAGACTTCTGGGATAACAATCTGTCCAGTTAGGAAACAAAAAAAAACACATATTATCTATTTTGGTGAAAATCAAAGTGACTGTAGGTGTACTGGGGAGGCAGCAACAAGACAACCCCCAGAAAGGGAACGGTTTTACAGATGGAGGCCACAGACCATTGCTCCCTCCTTTTCCCTCCTGAATGACGTTTTATCTGGTTTTGCTTTTTGCTGGTGACTTTGTCACTGCTACTACCATGGGATGACAGTACCTGCAGTTCCTTCAGGCTGCACAGGTACTCCAGCTTCTCCAGCATGGCACATCCATCCAGCTGTTCACAAGATGGCTTGCCGTTTTCCACCATAGTCTCAAGAGTGTAGAGGCGATACCAGGACGTGGGCCATAAAACAAAGAGAGGATTCCAGAAGCAGGACCAGCATGTGGTCCTCTGGTGAGAGCAGGTTCACACTGAGCACATGTGACGAATCGAAAGAGTCTAGAGATGCCGTTGCACACATTACGATGCCTGCATAATCATCTGCGAAGACAACGGGGTACCAATTGTAGACTTGCCAGTTCTAGTGTTCTGTGCTGATGCCAATCAAGCTACGTGTTGCTCAGCTGTGACCCCATCTGAGCGTTTGGTCAGAAACATGCACACGAACAGCTCGCTGGAGGGAATTTGCAGGGCTCAGATGATGCTCCTTTTCACAAAAACAAGCAGGTACCAGTCCTGCTGCTGGGCTGAAGCGCCTCTGCGGTCCTGTAACTCCCCACTTTCTGCTATCTCCTCCCCACGCTTGAGACCGTGCTGAAAGACACGGCAAACCTTTTTTCCAACAGAGTGTATAAATGTGCCATCATGGAGGAGCCTGGAAAAACCTGTACAACCTGAGTGAAACGCAGGTACGACCTGATGCTACTTGTAGTAACAAGGATAGAGAAAGAGCATTCAGGAGGAATAAGGAGGGAGCGATGCTCTCTGGCCACCACCTGCAAAACCATTTCCTTTTTTGGGGTTGTCTTCTTGTCGCCTCTCTAGTGCACCTGTTGTCACTTTGATTTTCACCACAGCAGGTGCAATGGATTCAGTCGTTTATGCTTCCTACCTGGACGGATTGATATCCATGAAGTTTAACTGGCTTTGAGTTATACTGAGATTACTCAATGTCGTTATAACTAAAACTGTTTTTTCTTCTTCTTTGTTTTTCTGTGCATCATCAAATAGGTTTAGGCTGACTATTACAAAGCACTCCTTTAATATTTTTGTTCCACTTCTCTCGCCAAGGGCTAAGGCAAGGACACAGTAACAGGAATTCAAAGTGAAGAGAGAAAGGACACAAAGTTAAGTGTGCGTGTCTACGGTTTTTTAGGCGATAACAATTTTATCCTATGGGTCGCCCTTGTAGTGCTGCACTGAAGGGCTGGTGCTTAAGCATTTCAGCTTCAATCTGGGCCTTTTCGCTGAGTAAAGGCTTGAAGCTGATCTCACAGTGCGATGTCTGGCTTACTCATGGTTAGGTGATGTGTGTGGAAACATTTATGTATTCTTTAACAGCATTTACTGTTATAATGACTCCATGATGTTCAGAGCCACTCAAGTGATCACTTACCCCATAATGCCTTGAAATATTGTATTAGAGGTCATAATAAAGTTACATTATCTCACCAACTCCTCACAAGCCAACAGATCATTATCCCATTAGAGCGTCAACTGTGGTTTGCCTCAGTTTATTTGCCCACTGGTTTAGGATTGGTACATAACTGCACTACTCCCTAATTTCTTGAAACTTACTGGAAACAATAGCTATTAGGAAGGAAATCAATAGGAAAGTGGTCTACTGCGATGTTAACCGTAGACATTTTGACTCTTGTGTGATCCTTTAAAACATCCGAAAATTCAAAATACTGCCAGCTTACTGTCTGAGCATGGTTCAGAAAAGCCGCTTTAACTCCGAAGATGCTGCCTGGAAGAGGGCCCAGCTCTCAAAACCCGCAGATTGGTTTATCACTGACACGACTCAGCAGCAACTGAAATCAGGCTGAACCAAAAGTAGCAGCTGGATAATTTAAGGAACGCCGTTTCTCAAGTGATGTGACCCCTAAAAAGTCTGGGCAGACTGAAAGAGAAGTAGAAGGAACTCGTTCCAGTGAATCACTAAAAGTGGGCATGTCACTATGAAGTGTTAAAAGGAAGTATGAACAGAGGGGATATTAATCTAGTTGTTTTATGGAAATTTTGGGCACTAGTAAAATGACACCTTGAAATTTCATTAGATAAGTGATTTTTTGGGGGGGGAAGGTTTGCTAGAGTTTTTAGAAACATTTTAAATATCTGACTACTGAAAGCTAATAGTTGGCCTGTCAAATCCTAACATGCAACTGTACTATTTTAAAGGAGACATGAAACACTACACATGTAAAGGCTAATATACACCACTAGCCCTGCTCTCAGAAACTGACATAAATGTAGCACTGTCTGTGCAGCTGGATTTAAGAAAAAAGCCTACAGGCTCTCTTCCACACGGTTCTTATTTATAAAGTGCTTTACGAACCCGAACGTCATGGCTAACAGCTAAATTTTTCCGTTTGAGTGCAGCTAACCAAACAGCGAACAGCCACTTAGTGCTAAAGGGACAGACAGTGAAAGTGGACAGTCCTCAGTTTAAACATAAAACTCAAGCCGTTTCTCAATTCTCAAGTACGCGAGTCCGTACTCGAGTTCTCGGCAAGTCCGGACTTTGTAAGTTCGCACGGAAGTCTCGGCCTGAGAACGTGAGAACGCAGCACAATCATGCTACACTTGAAACGGCAGCGTACTTGATGACATCACAGCTCCCGAGTTTTTACTGCCGTCCCCTCTTAATGTAACTGTGATTAATATGTTATGAAGCTTAACTTTAATCTAGGCCAAACTGATTTACTCAGGAACAAATAAAACACTGAAATAAACCAAACATTACGATTTAGAAGTTACCCAAGTGACTTATATATCATAACCTGAGTAGCGAAAGACCACGGGGGAGTGCGCTGTTCTCGTTGCCTCTAGCAAGCCTCGACCTCCCTGTCAGCTATCAAGCTGGTGGGTAACAGACGTCTCCGAAAACGTCGGAGCACTTTTGCAAATATGTGATGTCTTGATAAACTGAGCAGATATTTGAAGTTTACACAGCTACATTCTTGCCTGAAAACATCTTAAAAAGTTATTTTGTGACCCAGAAAGAGAAATATTTAAAATTTTTAGCTGCGCTTCTGCATTACAGTATTAGCGTTTTGGACAAAATGCATCCTGGGATATTTAGCTGTACCAAGTCCACACAAGTCACCACTTGTGTGGACTTGGTACAGCTCGATAAAACGGGAGGAGCAAGAACACATCCGGGAATTTTCCGCGTTCTCGGCTTGATGCGTACTTTGAATTGGAACAGTACTTGGTCTCCATCTGATGACGTATCACGAGTCCACGAGAACGCAAGTACACACAAGTACGCATATTGAGACAGACCCTCATTGGCTGCAACAATGAGGGTCTGACAGAACAAATGTGATGCCCATGAACTGATTTTTAGTTCCAGTGAGCTTATTTTCCTCTGAGTTATTGATTCAGTCACTAGTTAGCTTACATAAACTAAAGTCTATTAGTGCAACCAACTAACCGACCACATGACGTCACGTTCCGTACTGACAGAAGATGGCGCTAAACATGTTTTAAAGCTTTAAGCACTTATTTCTTAAATCCAGCTTTACAGACTGTTATATCTATGTCAGTAGGCAGCCCTACTATTTGCAGAAAAGCATCATCTAACATCAGATTTTTATTATGGACGGCACTCTAACAGTATCTTCAAATACCACTGAATGAGTGGAAAGAAATATATAAAAATATAAGATAAATATTTTTGGTTAATTTATTTATCTACTTATTTATTTAGTCTGGGTGGTTTAGAGTGAATTATTGCATCCATCCATCTTTTTCTTTTTCTTCCACTTATCCAAATCAGGGTCACAGGGAATCTGGTGCTTATCCCAGAAGTAATAGGGTAAAAGGCGGGGAATAATAAATGACTCGTTATAGCACATTTATATAAAACACCTTATCCTTAAGTACAGACACGAGAAGTTAGTGTTAAAAAAATTCTACAAACAGAATTAAAATTAAAATGCAGGTTTTTATTTTTGTTTTTTTTATTAGCTTGACAGTCATTCACAGAAGTCACAACCCTCTTATTCATTTCCTTTTAAGCTAATGTCATTTACAGCTTGCAGTCTATTCAGCAGCTTTCCCATACCATGCACAAGAGAAGTAAAAATCCATTAGTAGGTCAACAGTTACAGATTTAAAAAGAGTAGATTTTCTTTCATTGGAGTTAATAACATGGTATTTCACAAAAACCTTATTTTAAGGCACTTTGTTTGCTTGCTTCCAAATGATCTGCTGATGAAACCGAGAAAAAAGAGTTTTAAAGGCTCTCAGAGAACCAGTGCCCCATTTACAACCAATGTCATACGAACTTGGCCAATATTTTACTCTTGATGGGGACACAAACCTCCATTTAAGGTCTGAAGAAATCAGCTTCCCATAAAGCCTTCCCTGGAGCTATGCTGTTAACCCCCATCAGTCGGACCATTTCTAGCCAGGCTCTAATTGTTTGTAGACATGCAAACAAGCTGAATCTTGCTCTCCATAAAAACACTTTATGGAACACCAAATTACATCCCAAAAAGCTACCTTTTCATGTTGCCTAATTTATAGGCGGTGCTTTCAGAACTGAAGTGTTTCTTGGAATTGTGTTCCTCGGGGAGGCAGCAAAAAAACGATAATTTTTTCCACAGTGATGTATCAGCTTAACAGCTTTTTCACATGGCGCACTCATTTTTCATGAGTGGAGACTATTGGATATTATTAACGAAAAACAAAAACGTGGATACAGCATATTTTCCACATTGTTTGTAGCCCACCAGTAAAAGGCTAGTTAATTACAAAGAACATGACACTTTAGAGTTTCTTTTTTTTTGGTAGAATTGGGTATAGAGAATTTGGTGTAATATACACAGCATTTATTTGTCAACCAATGGCATTTGCATGAAAATATGCCTCATACATATGCAAAAGAAACATGTATTTCATGCATAAGCACACAGAGGACTACTCGAGTTCCATGTTCTCGCCTTGTTGTCAGAGTAAGAACTATACTCTTTATTTTTTCTCCATTTAATGTGGTTTTTTTTGCCGTTACGATGCCAGCAATACTAATCTCTCTACTCCATTCCACCGTGTGGCCTTCTTTCTTAACACAACACAAACTATTTCCTAAAATGACCTCTATGCAAGAGCCAGCTGATATCGGAAAGCCACAACATACACATTTGGTAAATCTGGGTATAAGGTTTCCATCACCATTGATGCTTTACCATAATAAAGTTTATCAGGTAATAATGATACAAAACCAAATAAGCACTGTACTATAAATAATATTTATTTACTAAAGCTTTCAGCTACGTACATACATACGTACAACATCTGGTGTGCCTGCTAACATATGAAGTCCTCAAAAGCCAATGCTCCCTTGGGCTTTTTTCCTCATTCCACTCCACTGGGCCGAGACTGGAATGAGTTGCATAAGACTCCAACTGGACAAATTAATCTGTTCCTGTTTTTTGAGGCTGCCATCAGAGACATTAATCCAGATGCATGCTGTTGCTCTCCAGTTTAATAACTACCCTGACAGTCAAAGTGCTGGTGCACTGCTTGTTTTATTTCTTTTAAACTAGGTTTCGCCTGTGTTTGCTCGTGCCGTTTGTCAGTCATCCGCATGCTTCCTGTTCGCCGACTGTAACCTGCCTTGTCATCTGCTTTAGTTCTTCTCACTTCTCCCCTGCTGCCTGTTTTTGCTCTTTTTGTTTTTTTCCTAGTTTTCAAATATGATTTTTTTTTCCATTGTCATTGTTCTTTCTTTTTTTTTTTGATATGACTACTATTTGCTATAAAAATGCATTTACTTTAATTACCTTCACATCTGAGCAAATACAATTTGTGTTTGCCTGACTTGACAGATTACACATTTGTGGAACAAACTGATGCAGGAGAAACAAACAAACAAATATGTTAAAGTGGTGGGTGTTCCTGTGCTTGAACAGATGATAGTCCAAGGTTCTCCTTCTCCAGGCTACTGAAAAGTCCAACACGTGTCTTCGGCAGGATAGCACACAATTCTAGATGCCTTTCGACGAACAAGGCCAAAAGCAAACCTTCTTCTTTTGACCCTTTGTACAAGACTGCTTTTCAAAGTAAGGCCTGTGGGATGTTGACTCATCTCCGCAAACAAAGCTGATGGACAGTAGCAATGAAATACTTATTTTAAGGTTGAAATATCTCACTGTCAGGCGAGTCGCTGAAGACCAACGCACATGCATGCACACACTTTGGAGAATCATTCTAGAAGATTAAACAGTGGATTGTAGTTCCACTTCACTTTATATCTGATCATGACGGTGGTTGCTAGCCTCAAATCCAACCGGGAACCTTTTTGACAAGCAAACTAAAGCTGTTTGTGTGGGCGCTTCCAAAGCCTCCTCATTTGTTTGTGTTGATTTAACTCGTTTTTGCAGCATCTCTGTCTTCTGATGGTTCATTACCCTTAGCATCTGTTGCTGTCTTTGACCTTCAGAAAAATAAAAGCAAGGGAGAGTAATTTTTTTTTTTTAAATCATTACTTTTGAAGACACACTTTACTGGTACTTTTTCATATAAATATGAACAGTACAAATATTGTCATTATTATGAAATAAATTGTTTAACAAAAACCAACTTCAATTAAACATCTAATTTCTCGCCACAAAAAAAATCATTCAGGAGAAGAAAAAAAAACACGAAATTTTAGACAAATTAAAATAAAGATACAGCCTTGAAATGTGAATCAATGAAATGAAATAAATACCTAAATGAAATAGAGTATGAGGAGGAATCTGGTACTTGAATATTTTTACTATTACATGTTTTTTTAAATGAATAGTGAATGGTGAAAACTGAACCTCCATTATTATAAATCAGCCGATTATCTGAATCAGCAGAGTACAGTGTGCTAAAGCTAGCCTGCGTCACAGCTTACAGTTCTCGCAGTGTAAGAAGAGGATGCAAACTGGGGATGAAGGTGTGGGGGTGGCTGCTCGGAGAGGTTGCATGTTTGATTTAGTGCAGGCTCCCATCAGCCCCTGAAAGTGCTGGATCAAGCTACCACACATTTACAGTCACAGAGTGAACACTACAGTACACACACCAGCCGCCTGATACACACAAATTGGCACCGTAACACAGCATCCCCAAGCAGTATGCTGCTTTTTTGGGTTTTTTTTAATGGACATATTTAGACATATAGCATGCACACAGACACGCAACTAAAAGATGGCATCTCTGCATACACTCTCACCCACAGCTTCTCTCTCTCCGAGCAGACTAAATGCAGAGGAGCTGTTATGCAACTCCAGCTGTTTCCACCACTCAGTTAATACTCTCTCAGAGGAAGTCTGCACAGCGTTCAGCTCAACGCCTTCTACCCTGGCAGGGAGCGACAGTTCTGGGCCCGCAGCTACTGTCACCACATTTTACAAATGCCTTCGTTCAATTTACTGCCATGTCGACTTCATGAATATTCCTGTGGTGGTGCAAAGGCGTTTGCCCCATTTATGACATGGCCTTTTTGGGTTAACGTCATATTCGTGGAACAAATCCCTCAACAGAGTTGAGTTATAGGAAAGAAGGATTGACAACTAAATAGATTTTGCAGTTGACCACTTAGCATGCTTATAATCGATGCATGTTTGTACTTGTACCCCTTCTTTTTGATATTTGTTTCTTCTGCTTTATAATAGGGATTGGGCCTTAAAATTTTCAGACTCAACTGCAATATATACTGCATGTGTATGCAGGTACAGGACCACATGTTATATGCAAACATACAGAGATACACTATAGAGTCACCTTTTACAAAGATTAAAACTAGCCAGCTAACTATTTAGTGTGAAAAATACAGGAGCTAGGAGCCAGACACAGGACAACAGAAGCAAACTTAAAGTTAAAAGCAAGCTGTTTTATTCAAACAGCTTGCTAAAGTGAGACCAGTCATCCAAGAACAACAAGCACACGCAGAGGGGGGGAAACATGCGGCCCTTCTGAGCAGACAGTGTCACAAAGGCTGAGGGGAAGACAGGACTATTTATACACAAAGGGTAATCAGGGAAGCGCAAACAGCTGGGGGAATGAGAAACAGGTGTAGACAATTAATACAATCACAGGGGAAGTAAAAGCAACTAACTATCAAAGTAAAACAGGAAATAACCCAAAAGATAACTACCAAGAGACATAAAGGAGCAGAGGGGAGGCCATAATAACAAAGTCAAGTTATAAACCTATATTACAAAACTAAAAGCTTATCATTCAATTCTAGAATAATATAACAAATGAGAGAACAAAGAGGACTTTGAGAATGCAATAAATACCAATACCTAAACTTTATACAACCAAAACATTAACTTAAATATACTCACTAAAAATTCAGGACATAAAACAAGGCTCAAAACTGGGAACTGTGGTAAAAGTAACCAGCAGCCGTAATTGTGTATGCATAGTGCAAGGATATAGACGAAGATAAAGCCTATAAAATTCAGATTAGACCAGATATATATATATATATATATCTACAAGATTTCAAAGCATTCTAATCACCAAACAATCATTTGTAAAAAAAAAAAAAAAAAGTAGTCCCATTTGGACTACAGTGAGTTACACTGCTGTTCTTGTTTTTAAATGGCATTATCCCAGCTGGGATTTGCCTGTCTTGTTGTGGGAGCCGAATAAACACTCTTGAGACGTTTTGTTTGTGGCTTGCAAAGCAACAGCTTGAGATCACCTCTGCTACTCATACAACTTGATCTAATGAGGACACATCCACATCCTGATTGTAAATGTGTATGAGCAAAGAGCATTGCTCAGACATCTTTACAGCTACTACATAACTTTGCTTACGGACAGTTAACTAATAATCTGAGAGAGTAAAACATGATGTGCCATAGTAAATATCAACAGACATAAGTTTAACTACATGCATAAAGGTTTGTTGTTTTTTTTAATGATATTTAGTTATATTACCACCCGCTAGGAGTTAAATTCGTAGCTGTGCTCACACCACAAGCAGAAGTTAAATTACTGCACAGAACCGATTTTGATATTAGAACTAGCTCTTGAGCTTTAGCCTGCATGCACAAGACCTCCAATGCTGCGGCCCAGCACCCGGCACCACATTTTCACACAGTGATTGGATGCTTATAATTGCCCTTATATAACAAAATAAAGTGGATGATTAGCTGGCATTGATTTCAGTCCTCTCATGGCACCCGGTGACATTTCCTTCCTCCTTTTATTTTATGTTCTGCATTGCCTTCTTTTATTATTTTATTCCTGTCAAAGCCCAGACGCTTAGAGAGCAAACAGCACCACACTAATACTACCCTTCATGTTTTTTTTTTTCTTTTTGTTGTCGGTTTTTTTTTTCCCTCTTTTTTTTTTTTTGCATTGCAGCAGCATTAAGGTGCTGACTGCAAACATTATGGATTTCTTTGCAAATGGAAATGAGAAAAATATGCTTGGGAGCAAAGACAAGGAAAAGGGGGGCAGTAGTTGACTTGAGAGAGAGACTGAGGCCCCTGAAAAGTGAGGTCTTGGTTTTTTACAGATTAGAAGATCAGTACAACCAGCACTTCCCCTCAGGGCCCAGCAAAAGGAGAACTGTGGAGGGAACGCTTTTATTCTGACGCAGCTCTGCCAGCATTTCCATCCCAGTGCTACGGATGCTCAATCTCCTCTCTGAACCAGCTCCCAGATATCAGGCTTTTCTGCTGTAATGCAAACGAAATCTCTAATTACAATTTTTGGGCGTGAGTAGCAGAAGTCATAATTATGGTACCTCTTATTATGCAAATTAATTGACTGATTCCAAAGAATTAATTACCTCTTGTCCCAAGTTTGATTAGCAAATGAGAGTTTTCAGCTTCTATTTTGATTCGGTGTTTGGATTTCTTTTTTCTGTTTGGAAGAATGGGATAATAAGGAAACAAAAGGTGATGCAGACGCAACATACTGGGTAAATGGGAAATTGAATAGAATATTTACTGAGAAACAGCAGATGAGCACGCGGCAAGCCAGTGGGAAAAAGTAGCCAGCTATTAGATTCCTAATCCCCCACCAACACAACCAACAACAACAACCTCCCATTTTGGCTGTAAAAGCTCTAATTTGGTGGCCTCTATTCTAATACCTTCCATAATATAGCACTGATCTTAGCTATTGAATATTACACTGAGTTTGCCCACTTAACTGTTAACCTATAGTGAACTATTATAAAGGAAAATTGTGATTTTTGCGCATGTTAGCCCACAAAGTCTGTAAACAGTTATTTTTATTCTAAACTGCTCCTATTCCTCATATATTAATTTAATTTATTGATACATTTTACTGTAAAGCTTAACAGTAGATGCCATAAAAATGGCAAGTGTATAATTTAATACAAAACATCTTATTTTACAAGAATACATAAGTTTTTTTAAGAGGAGGGATCGTTATAATTTATTAATACATCTAATTTATGGCAGTATACTAAAAATCTATACCATGGATTAAAGGTATAATGTGAAAAACAACAACAAACAATCAAACATATATTAAGTTTAGATTTTTATCTTTAAAACATATAGATAGATCGATCGATAGGTCGATCGATCGGGATTTGTTCCACGAATATGACGTTAACCCAAAAAGGCCATGTCATAGATAGATAGATAGATAGATAGATAGATAGATAGATAGATAGATAGATAGATAGATAGATAGATAGATAGATAGATAGATAGATAGATAGATAGATAGATAGATAGATAGACGTACTGTTGTACTATTCTAATGTATGCCATTAACCTGTGCAATAAATAGAAATTTAAAATAATAGGTGTTTGTTCCTAAATGCAATGTCAATAAAAGCTTTTTGTTACATTTATTAAAAGTTAGACATTATACCCTGGACGAGACACACCAAAAAAAAGACATTTACTTTAAGTCTTTATATAATTACATTAAATTCAATATTGATAAAGTATTAAAAATGGGCCTTTAGTCACTAGTACAGAATTATAGGCTTCCCAGTTTACAGATGAAAGAGAACAGAGCACTGACCTCAACCCCACTGGGATGAACTTGAATAGAAACTGCAAGCCAGGCTTCACTGCACAACATGAGAGGCAGACCTCACTAACGCTCTTGTGAGCCAATCTCAACAGTCAAAATCTCAGAGTAAAGGTGGTTATAGTGGCAGATTAATGTCTGTAGTCTTGGCGTTGAGCTGTTGAACAATTAGCTATGGGTGTACTTGTTCAAGCTGCCTAATTTATGACCAAGCAGAGCATGCTGCAGTCTTTTTAGAGCTGCAAGCACTCTTGAGCGTGCATTTAGTCAATGACATACAGTACCTATTAACCACAGTATGCTTATCTGACTTCTGCTCCAGCTCTATATCACTGCTATGATGGGTCAACAGTCTATATTCAAATAGAGCTGTATCACGTCACCCCGCCTGACATTTTTAAAGGTAGCCCACCTCCAAGAAAGCGTGAAAAAAGTGGTCCTAATCCCTGCCTTAGCTCCGACTCAGTGCCTTCAGTTCATCTCCAGCAGGATTCAAAACAAAGGACTAGCAAATGAAATGCATGAGCAGAGCAGCAGCGCACAATGTGGTTCACCTGAATAGACTGAAATGAACTAGTCTTGACAAAGCCAAGAGGATGAGAAAGGGTCCAGTCAAAGCTCTGAGGTCTGATTTGCCTTGCTGAATGAGAAACCCCTCAAAGCTGGACCCCTGACTCGTACTCCTGATTCACCTAAAAAAAAAAAAAATTAGACACATGCTTTCTATTCTTCTCCAGTCATTATCGGTAGATCACAACTGCAGTGAGAATTAACAGTTTAATTGGTTCTGTTAAACAGACAGAGACAGGCAATATAAGAACTATTGAGCTGAATTCAATGAACTGCCGTCTTCAGTGTTTGAACCGGTGGGCAAGGTCAATGTTCCAAGTCTCACCAATAATGCAGGTTGCAAAGAGAATAGACAAGTGTCAGACTGAAACAATCCAATCCACATCACGCTTCAGCCTTTGGGTTTGTTTTGCAATAAGTTTGCAGTTGTCGTTGGCAGCGCTAATTACGAGGGTAGCAGCTATCCTACAGGATAAATTTCCACATAACAGCACCCTAATTTTGTCTGTCGGGCATTTAAATTCTTCCTTCCTATGGAAGATAACAGGAGCATACGAATAGCAATTAAATGCTGCTCAACCTTGGTGAGATTACACTCCTGAGAAAGACAGCCAATAAGAGTAGGTTTATTGCCTCTGAGAAGTGAGAGGAAAGACAGAAAACTAGAACTGCTGCACAGTTTGTTCAGCTTTTTGTTTGATTTTTGAACATATTAGCAAAATTACAACGATATACAACAATAGTTGTATACATTATAGTATAAGGTGGCCAGATAAGCCCAAAGATAATATCTGAAAACTCGCAAATCTCTTAGTCAGGCGGCTACAAGCAATTTTGCGTTTGAGTAATAATCGTCACTTTTACCAGTGTTAACCTCTTTCAACGCTGGTTAAAATGGTTTGAAGATTGTTTATAATATAATCATGATTGTGACTCTGTTAAAAGGATTTGATCGTAGTTTTCCGTATCCATCTCCCCTAAAAGAGGAGAATTCATTACACCCTCAAACACAACAGCAACAAATCAAGTAGTTAAGATGAAAAACACTTAAGCATCATGAAATTGCTTGTTGTTATTATATCATCAGCTTGTGGATGCACTGCATATGCACAGTAGTAACAACAACAACTGTAATACTGAAGAAAGACACCTAAAGTTTGACCGTCACAGTCACAGTGAGTACGAAAAGAAGAAACTACGGCAAATAACAAACGCACACTGAACTGATATGAGAGACGTTTGCAGTTATTTCGTTGTTTTTTTTTCTCGCAAACTTGGGAAAGCAATGTTTAAGTCAAGCCTAATGTTATCTTTTATATAAAGGCACAAATCGACTGTTATCGGATCAGTTCTCTGCATCGGCAGAGATCAAGCGCTAAGATATCTTCACAGACAACCATTCATGCTCACATCCAGTCAACCTACCATGTGTGTGAGTCTGAAAGTGAACGCAAGCTGAACAAAACGTCCGCGTGCAAAAGAAACAAACGCTTGGAACGCAAATGTTCTTTAAAATGATTGTGACGTTACGATAAAGCAGGAACGATAGGGCCAAAGTAACTTTATATCGGTCAGAAGATGGATAATAACAACGCAACATTATGATGCTCTTAATCATGCTTTCGACAATCAACCAATGAATATCACCACATTTTGGTCGACTACACATCTCATCCCTAGGTACGTAATTTGCTGGCATGTTGGTCACATATGAGTATCCTGCATCTCTAACTTAGTAGAGACTAAGTAGTGCAGACCCTGTTTCTCCTGGACAATGTTCATCTGAGGCAGGAATGCCACACTCATTTTACATCGAGGCCCACTTTAATCTTAAGTTGGCCCGACGAGTGAATCTCCGCTTTTTTTACCTACACATTAATCCTTAAAACAGCTTAATTTAAGATAAGGAAGTGCAATTTCAACAACTCATCTTAGTTTTTCTACGTAATAAATGTGTAAAATTACAGAAGAAGCTCTGATAGCTCACTGCCCTGACTCACCCATATTTATATAAACATAATTTCTATTGTACACTTTTCTGTCGTATAATTGTTACTTAACTACTTTGGTGTGTTTTGGATGCCTGTGGGGAGCTCTTGTTCAGCAGGGAAAACTTTAAAACTTGTTTTGTTGAAAAGAAATTTCAATAAACAAAAATGAATTCACTCCTTCACATTTTCCAAACCCATCCCACCGACCGGACTGGAATCTATGCCGGGCCGAGTCTGTCCCCCAGGCCTTATGTTTGACACCCCTGATCTTAGTATTGTTGTTTTTTGTTTCCTTGGAGACACTCCTCATTCCACACACTTCATTTCCTGCAGAGATAAATAGTTCTGCTCCTCAAAAAGCAAACCCACACAAATACAGCGTTTGAGTATTTAAAAAATGCTGCTTGACATTTGCTTTCAGGGTATTGTTTTCCTATACAATAGTGAGGATATAATGAAAGTGATGGAATTTAATCAGAGCACGGTAAAAATGGCAATGCAATTGTGTAAGTTTGAATGGAGTCATGATTGAATAAGAGTTTGAACTTTCAAGGTTTTTCAACGAAAAAAGGTTGAAATGAAGAATGTGCTGCGTTCCTCTTTCATTTTTTTGAATTAAAAAAATGTGTTAACAGTCCATTGGCAATGTCAGCAAATAGGATTCTGCAGTAGTCACACAACAAAAACAAAATGATCAGTCAATTAAACTGAACTTCTACACAGGAGAAATTATTTTAATTGTGTAGAATTAAATATTATTACAGAATATTATGCAATTAAACACGCAAAGTACAAAGTACAGACGTCTTGCATGTAAAAAGAGCTCAATTTTAGAACCTTTAGTTAAAAATGTGAATTTTTGTACTTGAAAAACACTTTTTTTTTCTTAAATGTCATTATTACGTTAAATATGTATCTGCCTACAAAAAGAGTTTATATACACATATAAGGCAGTAAAAGGTAACGCTACCTTTTCAAGTTACAGTAATCATGGGCAAGAATTACATAATAATTTTAATCATTTCAATCCTAAAATTACAATGTCATTCACGCCTCTCATGATCAACAAAATTATTAAAGTTTCTAGTTTCCCTCCACAAGATCTTCTCTTAGTTAAAGAGCTCAGACAATAAATGAATGCGCTACTTCAAAATAATATCAAATCATTTAAAGAACATAAGTTGCACCTTTACCTAAAGTTGGGACAGATTTCTATAACAGAACACTCACACATTTTCAGATATCATTTGTTACGTTCCATAACTATGCCCTGGTTCATTTAGTTCCAGGCCTCAAAGACAACACCGGAACTCAGCAGATTCACAACCCATTTTATTCCCTTTTACATCATGCACTTCGAAGGGAAGCCATCCATTTGCTTCCGCTTATCCTTTCCAGGGCCGCGGGGGGGGCGCTTTAGCCTATCCCAGCTGTCTTGGAGCGAAAGGCGGGGTACACCCTGGACAGGTTGCCAGTTTGTCTGTCGCAAGGCTAACACACATAGACAGACAGCCATTCGCACTTGCATTCACACCTATGGGCAATTTAGAGTTCCCAATTAACCTATCCCCACTAAGTGCACGGGGAAACATGGGGAGAACATGTCAACTCCACACAGAAAGACCCCGGCCTGATGGTGGACTTGAACTCAGGACCTTCTTGCTGTGAGGCAACAGTGCTAACCACCATGTCACCGTGTTATCTTTTCAGATAAGAGGCTATAATTTCTTTCTTTTTACTCTATAATTTCCCTCACAAACTGCTTTGGCCTTTCACTACATGTACCGAGGCTTATACCAAGGCTACTGGCTGGTGGCTGGCTCCGACCTCTAGCTCGCTGTAGATTTATCCACTTTCTCTTTGTTAGCTTCTTCAAACAGGACATGTTCAGCTGGTTGAGGGATCTCATTAGGTTTGTGGTTACAAATGTCTTCGCGCTGGTTGTCCTGTGCTTTAGCTCAGCGAACTTTGCATCTTCATCTCTGAAAGGAAAAGAACGTCTATAGCCATATGCTAATGACAGGTTAGCAAGTGGCTGTGAGCTTGCAAGCAGCTATTTGCCTGTGCTGCAATGGATATGCTGCACATGCATGAAACAGAACAGCTTGTGATCGCACATACGTGGGACTTGTTCGCCGAAAACCATCCAATTCTAATCCTTGGCTGATTAATCGATGTATCTGTACAGCAAACAACTAAAAATAACAGAACATGCATAGGCTTTAACTAACGCTCAGAAGCATGGGCTACAACATATCTCTATCCAGACATTATAACATCAACAGGCAATGCACAACAACAGGTGCTACGCCTGTAGTGGACAAATTGGTGTTTGCATTATGTACTTATGCAGGTGATTCGGTTCTTATGTTGTTGTTGTTAAAAGAAGGAGGAGGATCAACTTGTATTGAAAGGACAGGTTTAAGACCAAAACATAAGCAAGAGATTATTATATGGGATAACATAAAACTACACGATGCAGACGGAGAAACAGACTTTTAAGCGAGCAAAGAACAGTCGAAAATATTAAGATACAAACTCGATTTCGATCGCTGCTAACTTTGTGATACCTGGAGCCACTCTGATTATTTTTTCAATTGCAGTTGAAGCATACAGCCTTGGAAGAAGAGCACGTATCATCTTTGACACTGCCCAAAGGAAATAACAAGAGTTCAACTGTACAGCCGGATGAAACCTACAGAAGAACATTCTGCTCCCATTTCGACATCCTGAAGCCTCAAGTCTCTCTCTGCATTTCTACAGCACAAATTCCATTATTACAAGAATTCAATCACGTCACACTTATCACTCTGTTCTTTTTTTCTCTGCCTTTTTTTTTTTTTTTTTTCTTCTTTGCCATGAAACATGTCACAAACGCACGTTTTAAAACAAAGACATTCAAAGAACGCTGTCTCGGCATGTTAGCTTGAAATGTGAAGGTGTTTTTAGACGCAACTAGGTGAATACATGTTCTGAACGCTACATGCCAACGTGAATTTATCATTCCACATACGAAAAAAAATCAACCAAAATGATGTTCTCGCTCGTAATAGTGATGAGGATCTAGATGCCCACGGATTTTTCACATTTACAAAAGCCAGTGGGAGTTTCAAGCTCTCAACACACTGCTGAATATTGTTCTGTTTTTCCAAGTCAGTAATTTTGCTCAACACCTAATGACTGTTTTTATGAGCACATAAATGCCACTTTGGTCTCTGTGATTCAGAAATCAAGCTGAGAGGTACTGCTATCATCAGACCTCTACTTTTAGTGGTCTGATGCATCTTCAGCTCCTGTTAGGTCTGGATCAATGCATCGTCAATCCTTTCCCTGAGAGGATGTATCGATTTGGTTCCCCAGACTGACCAACCTCTAATCTCTTGAAACGCTGTGGTGCTCCGCCTGCTCTTTGGGGACACCGTATCCAGACTGAGCTGAGGCCCACTGCACAGCACAAAAATACATCTGTGTCTGAGAAATCTATTCACTGTTGCACCGACAGTCCGCGATACGAAATGCGTTCAATATCAAATGCATGCCCTCCTGCCGAACTGGTTGAGGGGGCTGGTTAGGGTTCCCATGAAATAGGAGGAGGATTTCAAAAAGAACCATGCAAATGTCAGTGAAAGGATGTGGTATTTTTTCAATGCTAACTAGGGCCAAAGGGCAAAAAGTTGGGTTTTCTTAAGTACTTGGGAATAAAGTTGTTCTCTCACAGGGAATGACTTTCTTTTCCAATACTTTTTATTTTAACAGACAAGTGTTCTGATTACACAGCTCGAGAGCCCAAATTCAGTGAGCTACCCATGCCGCATTTTGACCAAATTAGGAGTTCTGTCACCCTTTTACATCCATTTCTACCACATATAGGTTACACATCTTCCCCTATTTTCTAATCTCACAGAGACCTTACGTCCATAAATGACGAGATTGAATTAATGCCTTCTAATAGGCTCGTAAGTGGCGTTCTAGAAAGCTGACACTAGATGAAAGAGAGCAAGCGGCATCATGCTAATGAATGTGTACACAGTGCTCCATTTTGGCGAAGAAAAAAAGCAGACGCTAAGCATCACGGTACGGGCTGTATGTGTGTCAGCTCACCTCCGACAGGTGAGCTGACACACATACAGCTACAGTTAAATCATTTGCTGTACAGCAGCCGTTCTGAGCTCTGTCGAGGCATTTTAATTTTAATGTTAGTAAAAATCGGATCTGTTTACAACAGCCAAAAATATGTCTGTGAAGGTTCTCCGTCATCCAGGTCTTCGTAGTCTAACGAGCTTAGGAAAGAAAAGTGTCTGGACTTCTTTAAGTTGCTTGAAGACGTTTCACCTCTCATCCGAGAAGCTTCTTCAGTTCTAAGGTCAAATGGTGGAGAGTCCCAGATTTAAGCCTTATGTGACCCCCTCTAGGGGGTCACTCCCTCTAGGGGGTCCCCTAGAGGGAGGGTCACTCCTCCCTTTAGGGGGTCGGTCAGTGATTGCTAATGACCGATCATTAGTGGTCATTAGGACCGCCTAATGATCCTCAGCCTATTCACATGAGCCGAGGTGTGAAAATGGGTGT
>VURO01048457.1:2596-12733 GCA_015108175.1 Pelvicachromis taeniatus
TTCTGTGAGGAGTTTGCATGTTCTCCCCGTGTTTGTGTGGGTTCTCTGGCTTCCTCCCACAGTCCAAAGACATGCAGTTAATTGGAAACTAAATTGCCCATTGGTGTGAATGTGGGAGTGACTGTGAGTGCGAATGGTTGTCTGTCTATGTGTGTTAGCCCTGCGACAGACTGGCGACCTGTCCAGGGTGTACCCTGCCTCTCGCCCCAAGACATCTACAATAGGCTCCAGCGCCCCCTGCGACCCTGAAAAGGACAAGCGGAAGCGAATGAATGGATGGACTTTAAAAATGTTTAACCCTCTGTGATCCAGGGTATAATTGACTGTTTTTAACTGCTTTTGATTTTATCACGACATTTCACCTTTTAAAACTGTTTACCTTGTTTGGTATCATTGTTTTCAGGACAACCTCACTGAATTTACAGTTATTTCTTTCATTTTGACATACTGTTATTAACACAACTGATCTAAAATCAGACTAAAAACATAAAATCTGAGTAGAAAATAATCATACTGATGTAAACTCTTTTTTCATAGGTAGTTGAAGATGAACTTAGTCAACCCTGCCAGTACTTCTTACACTGTCTTCACCCCCCCACCCCCACCCCCACCCCCACCCCTCCTCCATCCCTCCCTCTGAGACACAGAGAAGACAAGGGGGAGCTGAGCAATGCACTTTAGCACCGGCACAATGGAAGCCTTTTGTGGAAGATGAAAAGAATATTAGTCACCACTAATGAGATTTGATGTTGGACTGCCATTGTCAGTTCAAGCCAGATGGGTAGGGTACAGAGTGGAGCCGGCAGTCACCACACATCAAAGACAAGGGGAGCCCTGTATTGCGTACTCTTTCGGTATTTAATGAAGTGACAGAAATGAACAGATTAATTAAAAGCATGGCTTTTGTCAGCCAAGTGTTAATGAGAACACTGCTTTGTGCACAGCCTCAAGCAGCAGCCACCTACAATCCATAACAGGCTCTGAACTTGACAACAAAACATCCCTTAGTCTGTTTTCTTTTAATCTTCAACACTACACTTCATCCACCCACTGATTCTTGCCTTACCTTCCTTCACTCTTCCTCCTAAGCTTTGTTGTCTCACTCAGATACTGTATGATGACACACGTCTGAAAATTCTGTAAATCTCTATCATCTAAATGTGGCTCTGTTAAGGCAAACTCAAAGAAGTTTCAGTATACTGAAATAGAAGTGATAGTGCACCGAGAACATCGCACCGAGAACATACAGCACACAACCACAGATGTAACTAGTGGTTGTTTTTATATAATCTGCCAAGATTATAAGAAATCTCAATCTCCCTAGCAGAAGCATTGTTGACACAGAAACCCCGGTAAGCTGTAAAAGCATCACCTGACTCGTCAGTTAAACTACACACAAATCCAAACCTGTTTGTCCAAAGATACGCTCATCATCTGTTGACTGGCAGATGCATAATTAACTTTAAAAAAAGTTCAAGGCCACATACCTCCACCGAGGTAGAAAGGGAGAACATTTCCCACCTGACCCACGTATAAAATCACTGAATATATTGAGAAGAATATCTGGATATTTGTTCTTTTTCTAAATCCATCCATCCATTCGCCTCCGCTTATCATTTTCAGGATCCCGGGGGCGCTGGAGCCTATCCCAGCTGTCTCAGGGCGAGAGGCAGGTTACACGCTGGACAGGTCGCCAGTCTGTCGCAGGGCTAACACATAGACACAGACAACCATTCACACTCACAGTCACTCCTGCACTCGATTACTAGATGAACTAATGAAGACAATATCCCCCAGTTCTGTGAAAATAAGAGACAAAATGTTCAAGCCTGTCCGATTTTTTCATGTTACCCATAAATGAATATGGAGCCTGAAGAAAGGTAGCTGGTTTGATCCCAGCTTTTCCTTCCCTCTTACTTCCCAGTGGGCCACTGGTTCCTGTGGGGCCAGGGGGGGTGTTTACTGAGCCCACAGGGAGATAACATGCATAAATCAGTGTTGGTGAGACCCAGACAAGAAAAGGTTGCATTGCGGGAACAACAACAGAATGTTTTGGGTTAAGTATTGATGCAAAGATTGTGACAGTTTAAGGCTACGACCTGATACGATAGACTATACAATCTGTCCTGGGTCACTTGCAGATTTTTTTAAAAATGTTATCCTTTCTTTTAAAGTGTAATACATTTAGAAAAAAAGCTATTAAGAGCGAATGAGAACATTCTGGACTGTTTATTTTAACTTGTGACCTTGACCTACCTTGAAAATTGTTCTTTCTAAACTTCGCTGTGTGGAAATCGTGAGCTCCATGACATTAACATTTTTAAACATTCTGTCTCTTTTGTTTTATTGCAGCAAACAATTAAAGTCCAGATCACAGCCATGTAACAATGTAAAACTCGCCTATAAAATGAACATTTGTCATGAGTGTATAAGTGCCTTGATGACATCACATAAGAACATATTTTTACAAAATATAACTCATTTTCAACATTTGATATGTTTTCCTTATTCTTTAGTTAATCTGCATTTTTTCTGTTTCACATTTGACGTACCATCACTGTGTGAGGTAGTTTGACTTTCCTTTACACTTAGTTACTGAAAATAACTTTGACAGTACAGACATATAAGTTTTGTTCTGGAGCCCAAGTTTCTTTAATGCTTAAAAGGGACAGTGCAAAACATTTCTCATTTTCTGAAACAATATGTCTAGGTAACAAGCCTGACTTATGCTCTATGAAGTATAGAAACATATGACACGTCCAGCAAAACCTGCAATTACTGAACCATGGATCTGTAGACAAAGTAATATGTGGTCTTATGCTACTTTGTTTTGAACTACCACCAAGATCCTTTAAAGTGGTCTGACAGACTGTTACATATGTCTGTCAGTCTGGATGTCAAAGTGACAAACAAAAGAGCCACTGACCGTGCTGATACAAAGTACCTTTTAACTGATGTATTAGCATACTATATGATGGGATCACTGAAAAAAATTAAGCCGCTGTGGATGTGCCTTCTTTGAGTTTGACTCAAAGCAATGGCTGAGGTCTAGCAGACACCAACTGGCTTTAGGTGCCATGGCTGACACATTCAATCAATTCAGCCAGACAGCTAAATTACATATACAATGAGTTATAAATACATTTAAACCACTCAGTAGTTACAAGCTAAGAAGCTATCCATAGAGGCCAAAGCAATATTTTATATCAGGCTGTAAATATGCTTGTTTGCTGGCCCAGCAGGCCACAGAATCCGTGGGGATAGGAATCAGCCTGAAGTACCTGGAGGAGCTGCAGTCTGCAGTTCCTAAAGTGCTGCAGCATTTCTCTGCTGGCTTGATTTATAAGCTCCAGGAGCTGCACTTTAGCTAAAAATCACTCACCTTAAAAACCTAGCACAGAATGGATCATTTCCCCGTGTTAGTAACCATGCAGTTTCTTAAATTTTCTTGTAGTCATTTAGGCACATGTAACTGAAGATTCATGCTACAGAAGAAAATCTACACTATGGTGTCACTGTAAGCACAAACCCCTCTGAAAGCCTACAGTAAAGCCCAAAGTGGTCACTAACTAACAAGTGGATGTAAACACAGGCAGCAGTAGCTGCGGGCTCTCTGCTGGCCTTCACCTCTTCTATTGTGTGTTGTTGTCTTTGTACTGTTCACTCCTTCTGAAATATTTTTAATGGAATTATCTGACAAATAATATCCTCTGATGTGAAGTATATTTTTGTATTTTTTACACTGTTAAATAGTGGATAAGTGTCTGTCTGTTGTGCATATACAGTTTATGGACACAGCTTGCATACTAAGCTTGCTAGCATTAGCTGTCAGCTAGCATTAGTGTTCAAAAAATACTGTAAAATATTATGTTTATATGCCAAATAAAATAATTATAGGAGTTCAAATACCATACAGATTAAAAAATAATATGAGACAAAGGCATAAAGAGTCTCTTCCACTGTCCTTGCTGAGTATTCAAACTACAGCCCTCACTCCACTGGGCGTGTCAAGGAAGACATATCGTTAACTTAATACATCACTTTATGGTCATGGATCAATTTGGGGCCAGAAAGCAATTGTGATAAATGGACTGGTTCTTATATTACACTATGTGAGTACTCAAAGTACTTTATACACCTTGTCTTCACACCCATACATACAAGCACTTTGTTCTTTGTAAGTGCTTCCTATGAGCGACTTTGTGTTGGCATCTTGCCCCAGGATATTTGGCATGCAGAGTGGAGCAGCCAATGATTAAACCAGTGATTAGTAGATAATGTGTTCCACCTCCTGAGCTACAGCTACCAAAGCCAGATTAAAAGGTCAATTTCACTTTTTTTCACTTTCTGTCTGAATTGTCTAAAATGTTATATCCCACCATCATCTCCCACTTCCCTTTAAAATAAGTCGCTCTTCTCAACTTCCAAGAACAGAAGCTGCTCAGTCAGTCTCCAGACTGCATACAGTGTAACCAAATGCTGTAACAGAATGTCATTGTGGCGACAGGAAGAGTGTTTATCCTGAATTATAGCTGACAAAATGACACAAGTTTTGTGGCGACTGGGAAAAAAGAATGGCCTTCTACAAATAGTGCAGGATGAGATGATGGGTCACAGTGCTTTACTGGTTCATCAAAGCACAATTCTTCTAAAAGGTTTTAGGAACATATACATTTTCTAAAAATACAAAGGAGCCCAGGTCTCTCCCTCAAACACCTCACTGAGGAGGCACCAAGAAGGCACTGGTTTATGGACCAAGGGCGCTAAACAATCAACACACACATAAAAAAAAAATAAAACAGAGAGAAGATCCTGAGGCCACAGAGGCAGAAATCTTTTACAATCTGGAAGGATTGAAAGAGTGTCCATAAAAACAATAATAATCAAAAGAAACAGCCACTCAATGGTAATACACTGAGCAGGCCTCCAAAGGAAGACAAATCCTGAGGCATCAGAGGCTTAAGAAGAAAGGAGTGTTTTTGTTTAGGCACTCAAAGGGGACCATAAGCCGTCTGTCCCTCCCTATCTCCCTTCTGTCTGAGCAGGAGAGGGGGGGGGGCACAGGGGTGCATGGTGACTTTTGACACCAGGCATCTGTTGCTTAACCAAGGAGTTCCTTCTGGAGTCCATGTGCAAACAAATACTGTACCAATCACCCCCCACCCTGCTGGCTTTTGACCCCAGACACATGGCCCACACGTCTTGCATTAATGTCACACAAAACCTCAGTGGATCTAATTTCAGTTAAAGGTTTCTTCTGAAATGAGTTTCAGAAACAAATGAGAACTGTAGATGTTACATATCTATGGAGGGCCAGGAGTAACAAAATGAGTGAATGAATTCATTTTAAACCATAAAATAATTAATTAAATGTGCCAATAATTAATTACAACTGAATTAATTGATTAAATAAATATGTAAATAATTAATTAAATGCCCATTAATTTCATTTAAAACATTTAATAAAGTATTTATTTATTTTAAATTGTATTTAATTAATGACACATTTAATTACTCTACGAATCTAATTCACGGGTCATATCTATATTCCTTTACAGAAAATCATTCTTATTACTAACAACTATACCAGAGATGTGAAAATGTATAAACAACAACAAAAACTAGCAGCCAACAGCAACACTGTTGTAAAGAGATGAACGCTTCAGTTTGTCGCAGACCAGAGGTGAATGAATGTGAGTGGTTGAACCTATCATTGCATAGTGCCTGTGTGACTTGGTTAACGGAAGTTCACTTGGATACATTATAGTTCAGGAGTATCATAGACAATGCCCACGTGAGCTGTGTCCTCAGAAATCTGAATTATACTGAAATACACGCGCTATATAATAAACTGTGAAATAAATGTGGAGGTACATTAACATGTTTAGTTATAAAGGACACCTTCCTGCCTTTAGTCTTATTCATGAGCAGTATTAGTTTTCTTCAAACATCCAGAGGGTTGTGATGTTTGATCGTTTCTAACAAGTCTTTGACAGTTAAACGTAACATTACCGAAACACTATAAAAAAAATCCCAACTAAATAAACACCTCACATAAATCATTGATTTCTATTTTAGTAAACCCTGATCATTCTAACAGACAGCTGGTGCTTAGAATACAGTTCAATAACTATTAAAAAACAGATGATGTGACATAAAACATTATTAAAAGTGTAGTTGGTGACAGAAAAACAGTGTATTTTAAAACTTTACTTACAGTTTAGAGTGACACCACCATTTCCATTTGTGACTTGAAATGCATTCTGGGATACCTGGCTGCCCCAAGTCCACACTACCACCAGTTCATAACAATCGATTGCCTATCGACCAGTGTCTTGACGACACTGCACGATAACCAATCAGATGTTAGACAAGCTGCAGCGGCAGCGTTAACCCCGCCCCCTGAGTTTGATGGTTGAGGCTGACAGATAAAATTAATTCATGAAGACAACCGCAGGGTCAAGTGTGGCAAAATAAATTAAATAAATACATAATAAAATAATTCATTAAAATGTGAAATAAATAATTAATTAATAAAATGTGCCATTGATTAATTACGTTATTAATTGAATTTGTCATTACTTAAATAACATTTGAAATAAATATATAGATAATTTATTATGTTTTAACTTAAATGAATGGGCATTTAATTCATTATTTACATATTTATTTAAAAAATTAATTCCAATTTTAATTAATTATTGACACATTTAATTAATTATTTAATGACGTGTTTAATTCATTTTGTCACTCCTGGCCCTACATACGTATTGTACATCTCCACCTTATTTTATTCTGGGAAGTTAGTTATGATGTCCATACAACCCTTAGACAACAGAAACACAAACACTGTTTTTAAAAAAAGGAAAAAATAACATGACAGGACTACAAAATCTGTCTTCCATCTGAAAATTGCTGCTTTCCAAAAACTATCCAGCAAAAGTCCAAAATGAATTCTATTATTATTAAGATTAATAAACAAGTCCCTAAGAGTTGCCAATCACTGTCAGTGTCAGTGCTTTCTCTCCAAATGAAATAAGAGATGTTTTTTCTGCTGAGTATGTCGCCTTCATGAATGCTGCTGGTGCGATAAATGGTTCCAAGCAGGCAGCGTCCTGCACCTGTTGGCGTCTCAGTTTGGGGATTGTTGCCAATTAGCCTTTTTCTTCTTCTCCTTTTGTTTGCTCCCAACGCAGCAGATCATCTGCCTCCATCTTACCCCACCCCTACTGTCCTACTGTTCTTTTCTCCTCCATCATCAGCATCCTTTGTCCAGTATATCCATTATCCGTCGTCTGCACATGCTCAAACCATCTCTGCCTTGCTCCTCTAACATTGTCTTAAAACTCTATCATTTAAACATTTTCTAGCTTTGTGTTGCACTATCCCAACTGTTTTGAGACCTGTTGCTGACTTCAATTTAAAACTAATCTAATATTTTTCATGAAATAGTAACATTTCTCAGTTTGTTGATACAGTATGTTTTCTGTGTTCTATTGAATTGGTTATGGCTTTATGCAGTTTATACAATTTGCAAAATTTTGCATTCTGTTTCTATTTACATTTTATACCACATCCCAAGTTTTGGAGAATTGAGTTTGCACTTAATAATTAGCATCTGCATTTGTTAGTTGCATTTGCACAGTTTATGGTTGCAGTTTGCTAGCCATATTTGCTACTGTTAGCTGATCATGCAATGCTCCAACTTCTTGTCGAGATAAACTAACACAAGGTATCAAACCTCCTTTTAACTGATTACCAATTATTAGTTGAGCAAAAATGTTAAAACATTTTGGTTGACTCAGGTACGTTTCATAAACTATGATGCATGTTTGATTGTCATACAGCTTGTTTTTTATGCAAATTTTCAGGAATCTTTCAACATTTTCTCTTAAACTCTACTCACTATCATCTTGTATAGTTCTTGACAAAAGCTGTAAACTCGGCACAACTTTTAATGGGCAATATGAAAAACATTTTCCTTGTTTCTCTATTTAGACTGGCGACATGGATGCACGGTTAACACAGTTGCCTCACAGCAAGAGGATCCCACTGCTCCACGACCCTGAGAGGAGGATGGATTATGTCTTCCTCGACATATTTTTTTTTAAACTTTTTTATGGTTGCACATTTTTTTCTATTTTCCTGTTCTATAATGAACAGTCCAACCTTTTGTAATTATCAGCAAAAGCCAGTATGGGCTGCCAGGTCTATCCAGCCTGACAGGCTTATACAGTAAGTCACTCTGAAAGAACTGAAGGGGGTTTCTCCAGGAGCTAGTCTGTTCACTGAGCCAAAGAAAGCTGTCAAGTGCACCATTAAGCCAGGCTCAACAACCAATAAATCTGCCTGATGTCTCATTCTACACACAAGAAAGACACACTACGGGAGAGCAAACCATGCATGGGAGGGTTTGAATGGTACATGGCAGGCATTAACATTATTTTAGTGAAAACAGGCCGTGCTTATTAGCACAGTGTTTATGTTCAATTTCCTTCATGTAAGCACAATATTATTGTAACACAGGAATGAACTGCAGCATTACATTTTAAGCGCTACGTAGGCAGTAATTTGCACATATAGAACAGTGAATATTTAATTGTATTGATCATGTCCCAGAGTACTGAACCCAGTATTAAGTGCTTGTGAACAGGAAATTAAATGTCAGCCACGAATGTCTAACACTGTTCCTTCATATATTACATTCTAGCAAGTCTGTGACTCTCAACTAAATCAGCTCATTAAAAATCTACCCTCTCATTTTAATTCTAGAACACCTACATTTCCTCTGTTAAAACTTCCTGTACAGAGCACCATGTAACAGAAGCTGCACTGAGGGGGCGTTTCCTCATAGAGACTAGAACCTTTTGTCGACTCCATTCCTCTGGTTGCATTCACTGTTGAGGAAATGCAAAACTGGTTACCCGCTGAAAAGTCCCTTTTCAAGGCATAGTGCTTTGGAATGATAAGGAACTTTTAGAGTGCAATGCAATCATGTATAACCAGAAATTTATTTTTTTAAAATTTAATAAATTTTTTAATTAAAATTTTAAAGTGCATCTTTTACAAAATAGATTTGTAAAAGATGCACGGCTGACCCGTCCACATATTGCACACATTGACACTTTTCAGCATACCGTATATCTTCCAATAACCGCCGGTTTCTTTTAAATGCAGGTTTCTAATAAGCAATGGGTTTGAAACCATGTCACGCAAATAGATGCCGGTCTCCAATAGTAGCCGGGTAGTACCAGACCTTCGACTCGGAAGTCCCTCTGACAGGGAGGGACACTACAAGTGCTGCTCCGGGTACCAGTCCCCCTGCAAGCACTGTTAAACACGCAACGAGCAGACAGAGTCCAAGCTTGTCTGCTCAAGTAGATGAGGACGGCTACTGAGTGAGGAGCTGTGTCGCAGTCCGCCCCCCCTCTCTCTCAACGTGCAGGATCCTCATAATCACTCCGGGCATCCAATCCACCAATCTTTGCTTCTGGGAGTGTCGAGGGAGCCCCCGGCAGCCAATGGAGCACGCGGGCTGGCACAGTTCATTTGCATAATCGAGGACAGTCGAAGATTGCTGAGCAGCCAATCCTCTTCGAGTCCCAGCACAGCTGGATTTGCATGCACAAGAAAACAAAAGGCACAGGGCCGGAACAGCTGTCTTCTTCTTCTCCTTTTTAAATTTTATTGGCGGTTGGCAAACAACTAAATGGTGCATTACCACCACCAACTGGTATGGAGTGTGACTGGAACGTAGCTCAAAAAAAGAAAACAAAAAAAACCCCTCCGCCCTGTCATTGGTCCTCCCTGTCTCATCACTCGGCCAGCTGTTTCCAATCAGCCGTCATCTACGACCAGCCACATGTAAACTGGATGCAGCAACCATCGAAGTGGGATTATTACACTGAACTGGAACTGTCGGCTAGCAAACCTGCTAACTTTTACTTCCTCTTGAGGAGAGTCCGGTGGAGAGAAGTTTCGGGGAGCACCACTCGTGCACTGGGCTACCACAGACACTCTGGAGCAAAGGAGGAGCACAATTGGGAGCTGCATTATTTGTGAACTGTTGGAATACGTCTTTTCACCTCAGTCTAAAAACCGCGCCTGGGTCCTCTTTCCCTCTCACTTTTGCGACAA
>VURO01048459.1:1106-19268 GCA_015108175.1 Pelvicachromis taeniatus
ACCTGACAGGGAATGGACTGGATCTCTCCAATGGCTCTTTTCATAACTTTGCATATATAAAGCATATATAAATCTGTTCTTATTTTTAGATGAATAACCGTCTCAGAAGTGGTTGGTTCCATTCATATCCCCGTGTACGGTGTACATAAGTTTCCATCTGCTTACAGTCACCCAAAATTTCTGACTGAAGATTCCACCCTCGCTTGCTGCTGTGATTTAAAAGTTAACTCCAGAGTGTGTGAGAACAATGTGCCATCATTCGATTTAGTTCAGGGAAGTATAGGCAATTTTTGGTTTTACAAATAACCTAAATAAAAACTTTAACTTATAACATTTTTTAGTTGGACTTGACATTTAGCACTTATGCTCAGAGAAATCTTGTCATTTAGGTCAACGTATGATACAGATGACAGCAGTTTTAATTCTGCTGTTGGTGTCTTTGTTGTAGTTCTGTATGGAGCAGTATATAAATATCCCACTTCATTAATTGGTTTATTTATTATTAAAAAAAAGAGAGAAAGCAAAACATAAGTTGACAAGAGACAGTTTTTTTTAAATGGCGTTTTGTGAAGGCGTTGCTCCCGTGTGAACACGTTGTTTCAGATGCCTTAACATTGTGCTGTGTGAAAACAGAAAATGTAAACAAGTGAGCGGCTTGCAAAGTTGTGCATAAATCACACATGTGCAAATCTTAAGGTACTTTGGTGTCTTATGTGGGAATTCCCTGGCCACAGTTCTGCTATGTGCCAGGTGAACGTCGATCGGTTCAAAGCTTTGCTTGAACAGGAAAGGAAGCAACTGCGTCATTTATCAAAAAGAAAAAAAGGTATGAAATACATAGAGAGGTTTCTGTTCACTCCTACATTATGACTCCTGCCTTCTCCTTGTCAAGGGCTAAGGTAAAAGCCATATAAACAGGACACATATAAAAAAAAGCAGTTGCAGACACTGCCTATTATTCCAAACATTTTTGACACCAGCCCCAAATCATAGTACATTGTTACAACATGTAGGTGTACACGTGGCTTGTGTTAAACCTATGAACTACCGGTGCGCTACCACACTGGCGATGTCACTCAAACCAACTTGTGTGACAACCTGAATTTGATTTTTGTGTTCACTTCCAGAGCCCCTGACCTCTGAAAACCTGCTGTATTAGTCGACACTGTAAAGTTTCTCTAATACTGTGAAATAAAGAATTCAAGCCCGTTCTTATTTACAGCATGCACCTACTGTGGACATGCACACCTTTTTTAATTTTTGTTTGTAGATAGCAGATATTACCATTACATAGTTCACTGATTCCTCTGTGTGCTGCCTGATAGCTGCTCCATTTGTGTGTGTGGTTGTGTGTGTGTAAACCACTGTCACTCCTGCACTTACTCCTCTCTTTGGATTGATATTACCTGCTGTTTCTCGCCGCAGTTCTTCTCCTCATGTATCACTTCAGAGTCATTGTTCCTCACCATCCCTCCTTTACCGCGTAAGAACAGGTGCCTCCTCTCATTTCTGCTGCCAGCTATCATTTCTTACCCAGCATGCTTTGTTGAATATGATCATGCAGCCGCTTCATCAGTGCTGGCAGTACACTGAATCAGTGGGGAAATGAACTGGGCGGCGTGCAGCTCATTCTGGCTCAGCTCTAAGGTCTTGTTAGTGTTCATTTGAGAGGTACAGTAGAGCAGGAAAATGTAGCCGTGCAGATGGATTTCTGCCAAAATAAGCCTCTTTACACCTGTATAATCATGCGTATGCAAATGATATGGAAATCTCTTGACTTTGCTTGCATTATGCTTGCATCTTAGGTGGGGTGAAACTGTGATGGAATCCATAATGCTTCAAAATGGAAAGTCCCCACATTATCTTAATACATGTCATGTTAAAGAGCTGGAGGTTAGTCATATTCGTACATATATTTTTTCCAAGTGTGGCTAGATTTTGCAACAAAGCGCTGCATAGGCATGAATCACCTAGAAGTTACTTAAAATACTTAATCTTGTAGATTAAAACACACACATACAGAATATTGATTCTTGTAAATATTATCTGTCTTCTCTGTTATGCTCCAGTCATGAGAGTAAGAGTAAAAGTAGAACAGCAATGACATTGACTAGGAACAAATCAGTGGCTAGTGATTGCGCTGATTTTGATTTTGCACTGATCTGATGACCGATTGCAACTAGCCGTGATGACCATCTGGTTACCCATAGACTAACCTCTGGACAACCACTTTCTAGCTCAAGGCTATTGCACAGATCACCACCTGGGGGAAAGCGATTGCAGTCACTTCCAGACAAACTGGCAAAGGTATTCAAATGAATGCTGTGTAGCTTATACGTGCAGACAAATTGACAAAACATCGCAGTCAGTTTGAGTCAGCCTGTGTCAATGAGGGCAGCTCGTCATCCATATACAACTTTAAATTTTGATTTGTATTTGCTACAGCTGGCTTTTTTTAATTGCTTAAAAATGTATTGTGCAATTTATTTAGTTTTTTGGGGGGGAAAGAATCACACCGACGCTCCTGTTCTTTAGCAGTAGAGATTTTACAGCCACTGAATCGCTGGTGGCAAATATAATCATTCAAACTATACATGCAAACACACATACATCAAGTTCCAAATTATCATGCAAATGATATTTGTCACTGACTTTCCTGCATAGTCGATGCAAATGACAATCAGTATACTTTTCAAGTCATCAATCGTTAGAGCACAAGTCAGATTTATTTGAACAAACCTCCCAATGATAGCTGTTTTTGCAAAATTGAAAAAAAAAAAAAACATTTCAAAATCCATTAATCCAAATTATTATGTACAACAGAGTTTCAAAACTTTTTATTAGTAGGAGTTCATATTTACTGAAACCAAAAGCTATTTCCATCATAAACATCTTAACAGGTCAAGTTACATGTTAACATAGGACCTCTTCTTTCATATAACCTTCACAATAGTTGCAACCATCCATCACAGATCTTTTGCTTGAGGTTGCTCCAGTAGTTCTCAGTACCGTTGAGGTCGGGAGGTCGGGGGTGGGGGGGGGGGGGCACAGCATGGGTTTCTCTGCTTTTATGCCCATAGCAGCCAATGCCACACAGGTATTCTTTGCAGCATGAAATCTGTCATAGTTCTGGTGCTTTGACCCAGTGTTTTGTGTGTGTGGACTTTTGAATCTTAGTTACTCTAACATTACCACAATAATGATTGTTTTCTTTCCCATCTGTGGTAGTCCTCGTCTCAGTGTTTTGTCTTTAGCACGCTCCCTCTTCCTCCTTGTCCCTCGCTCTGTGTCTCTCCCTCAGTCTGCCTCTGTTCCTTGTCACGTCATTGTTGTTTTTCTGGCTGTGTGCGCTCTCTGTGTCTTAGTGTTCCCTAGTATTTCCAGGTTACCATGTTTTTTAATTGATGTTCATGCCAAAGTTTTATTTTCACAGAGTTTAGGAGTGTCATCAATAAAGTTGCTATTTAAGTTTAGCTTTTTTTCTCTGGGTCCTACTCTGCCACACAGCAAACCCTGACATTGTTATGCTTGATGATAATTTTTCTATGGAAGCCACTGTTCTTCTTTGTGTACCATGGAAGAAAGTGGCCAGTGAGAAACTCTACATACTTTGCTGTGGTCATTTTCACACCTTCAGGGATCCTAAAGGGACCTACCAGCTCTATCCCCATGATTCCAGCCCAAAACATCACTCTGCCACCTCCTTGCTGATGTCGCCTTGTTGGGACATGATAACAGTCCACCAACCATTCACTACTCCGTCCACCAGGACGGCAGGAGTTGGGTGGCACTCATCAGCTAACAATACTGTTTGACAATTAATTTTCATATATTTCTGGGCCCACTGTAACCATTTCTGCTTGTGAGTATTGGTTAGGTGGTGGCCAAGTGGCAGGTTTATGCACAACTGCAAGCCTCTGGAGGTCTGTGGGACTCTAGCGGCACCAGTAGCTTCAAATACCTGCTTGCTGCTTGTAATGGTATTTTAGCAGCTGTTCTCTGAATCTGATGAATTTGTCAGAAACCTTCATCTTCATGCCTCAGTCTGAGCAAACCCGTCTGCGCTCTGACTCAGCCACAAGTTTCTCGACAGTACGATGATCATGCTTAAGTTTTCATATAATATCTAATGTTTTCAGACCTCGTCTAAGGTATTGCACTATTTAACACATTTCTGCAGCAGAGATCCTTTTTCTTTACCATACCAGTTGAAACCTGTGGCATACTTAATGATGTGGAACATCCTTCTCAAATAGTTTTTATTTTATTGGACTCACCTGGTAAACTAATTATGACAGCTGTCTGAGATTGATATCAGTGATCCAAAGAGCCCTGAGAGACAACACTATCCACGAGTTTAACTGAAAACAAAAAAATTGAATGTTTATGACACTAAAATCTTATTTGCATAACAATTGGGGTAAAGATTTGTGAGCTTGGTCAGCATCATTAATCGTTGGTTCTCTTCCCAAAAACTTGATTCTGGTCATCTGGGTGTAGAAATGTTTCATTACTCATCCAAGTGACTTCTGTAGTCTCCGCTGACTGCAGGTTTCCCCAACTTTATAAAGAGTACATTTACATAATGACTGAGAGTCAAAATTTAAATACTGCTCTGTATGCGTAGGTTTACGGCACACATCAACTTTTAAATGTCCGCCATTTACTGATGGAAATCTCACAGTCTAAGAAGACTAACCTGCAACTTTTCATGCCCTGCCTGGTGAATTTGATGTGTTGGTCTACCGTGTTAATGTGATCCGTGAAACGTGGTACGTCCTGAGATTTGATTTTCACCCAGGTGTCATCCACATACCTGAACCAAGCCCTCTTTTCCACTTCTTAAATGTACAAATTGGCCACAATGGGTGAAACTGGGGAACCCATGGCACACCCTGTTTCTGCCTGTAGTGCTGACCCGTTTTCTCGTGATTCTTTCTCCTTAAGCAAAACTGTGCACCTACCCTTGTCTGCCGCAAGGATGATAATGTTGTTGTCATTACTAAGCAACATAAGTACCTTCCTCTCCTCCATGCTGATGTTGGATGCTGGGGGCTGTGCATTGCTGAGACTGACTGAGATTTTCATCCCTAGTTGCTCTGCTTCCATGTCTGCAATGTTGTTGTTTCAAATTTCTGTTTATAGTGGGATTTGTCTCTGTGTCACAGCAAAGTTCAACCCTTTTGAAAGGATGTTTTTCTCTGCTTGGGTGAGTTGTCTGTCAGACAAATATTTTCACCCACTTGTCCACGTCCTCGGTGAGGCATCCTCTCCATATTTTGCTGTGGTTTCCAACGCACAACAAATAAGTCAAACTTTTGTTGCCTGGTCTTTTCATGCTCTGACTCTCTTCCACACCTATCCCCTTCAAATAGTCATTGCAGAGGCCCGCCTCTTCCTAAGTATGGTTCTGCCGGAGGTTTCTTCCATTAGTCACCATGTGCTTGCTCATAGGAGGTCGTATGATAAATCACCTTGAGATGATTGTTGCTGCGATTAAATAAATTGAAGTGAAACCCTAAGAAAGCTGGGACTGGCTCCAGCCCCCAACCCCCGTGACCCTAAATTGGATAAGCGGAAGAGAATGGATGGATGGATGATGTGAACTAAATTGAATCAATAGCTATATTTAAAGAAAAACCTTCACAACAAACTGCAGCTTCAGAATGCATCCACTGTTTGATGCCCAAAATATCATCTGGGAGCCCCCACCCATGTGTTCCCTCTAAAGTGCAAACAAAACCTTGAGCCATTTTTTTTTTTTTGCATTTTGTTTGAAGGTGTCCAATCACATTCAAGGCTAAACTATTACTGCACCCACCAGTGACCTTCGTGAGGAACAGCAGAAGCTCCACTGCAGTTTTCACCACTTTGAAGGTCAGCAGTAAATGCTGTATTTGTGGACCTACAATGAGTTTGTGCAAGACTTCCTGCTACATTGAGAATTAAATGTAGGTTTGATTGATTATTATTTTGAAATTCAAACTCATTCACTGAATATATACTGAAAAAGTACATGCATAATTCCCAAGTGTATTGGTACTGTGCCAAAGAATCAAGTTGGCGTTTCAGCTCTCTCCAGCACATCAAAATGATTGATGAGGTGTGTCAGGCTAGAATAATCATTAATCTGAGGGCTTGCTAAATATGCACTGAGTTAGAGAGCACCTAAAAGGTGTCTGTTTGGCTCAAGTGCTTCACAGCTGTGAATGTCTCTGGCTCAAAGCCAGCCTTCACTCTTTGGTGTCCTTCAATTTTTTTTCTCTTCTCAAATCACCCTCATTCGCATATTTAGCCAGAACTGACCTGAGGAAAAACATATTACACAGTACTTCCCCAGGAAACCCAAGGACGACAACATATCCTCAACAAGATGTTATTTGGAATCATTTCTACTTTCTCAGGTTACCATGAACTTTCAGCGGGGTTGCGTACTTGTAACATTGACCTCTTATAGAGAGAAGGAACATATTCATTCTCCTTATAATGTAGATTTCGGGCTTAGGAAGACAAATTTCAATCATTTCTAACAGATGAATGTTTCTGTGTTTGTAACCTTCTCTAAATATTTCTTGGTTACTGCACTCGATACACACAAAGACACTTGAAATACCTGTGTATTCAATTTCCACGAACACTTGTATTTTCTCTGTGGAGATTTTATTTGTTGCTATAGTAGACTGCACCATCTCTGAGTAACCTACTGTACCCTCCCCAGATTGTTGTGAGAAAAAAAAACCGCAACAAAAAAAACAAAATGTAGTGATTGCTGTACTAACTATCTGTGCATAAAGCAGATTATTCAGATATGGCTGTGAGAGCCCAGTCACCCCCCCACCCCCCCCGCCCCCACACACACACACACACTTGTTGCTTTTAATTATAAGAAACCTCATCGTGCAAACTGATATAATTTGCATAAAAGCAACATAAAAAAAGAGACAAAAATGATGCAGCGATGTATAACATTAAAGAATATAAAAGCTATTGAAGTGACCCTATTGATAAAACTGCTGCTTAAGCTTTGATGCAGGGACAAATTTGAAGAACCTTCAGTTAAACAATGTGCTCAGTGTAACTTCAGTTGGCTGTTTGACCTCCACGGTGCACAATGATCGACATGCAGGCTTCGACATTAGAAGGCTATTAGAAGAGCAAGTTCACCTTAAATCTGAGATTTAGATGTGTAGGCATGGGCATCATTTTATTATGTTCTCATGCAGCCTGATATAGAATCACACTAAAAATGATTTTTTTTTGATGAAGTGGGAAATGTTTGATGTGTAGTGTAAAGCAAAGACATTTCAATTAAAAAAAAAAAATCATCTAATGGTCTTTGATAGTGTATATAATTTAGACAACACTGATATGCTTCTTGCTCACATACCTTGAAGCACCGCTGGATTAGTAAAACCGTCCAGGTTACCCAGAGGCTTAAAATCGTTACAAACACACTAAAATTGACCACAAAGTGATCAAAACGACAAATCTAAAAAAAAAAATAGCAGTTTTTGTTCTGATGTCTCAGAGTGAGCTCAAAACTGCCTCATAATCTGCTTATGAGTTTTCTTTTACATTTCTGCTTCTATTCAAATAAGCGTGACAGTTGTGTGGCTTTTACAGCGAAAAGCTTCCTAAAGAGTTAAACATCAAGTGCGCCCACTGCGCCGCGGTGGTGGCACTAAACCAGTCCTGGGACTCCCAGAAGGAACTCTTAAGATTCTTTCATTTCAGTGAGGCAGGGAGTGCGCTGGACTCGGACTTGCGACAGTCTAGTTAAAAAAAAAAAAAAAGCCCTACCTCCTCTTATTCATCGCTCCATTCTTTTACCCCATCACTTGGCGGAGGACAGGCGACGTGAGAGCACCCTCTTCCTCCCCCCGCTGGGCACCGGCCTGCCTCTGTGCACTGTGACAGCGAGACTACTCGGTGCGGCGCAGCGCACCGGAGCGCAGCTGGAGGAGAGCAGAAGGGAGACGCGAACAGGAGAGCAGAATAGGAGGAGGAGGTGGAGGACGGACGGACTGCTACCCTCAGACAGGCGGGATTATACCCCACAGCATCCCGCCGCTTCAACATGCCTCGGGGGAATAAAAGACTTGCTGGGATTACCGCGCTGATCGCCTCGTTGCTGCTCGGCTCTTGTGGGACAGGTGCAGGTGAGCGGCTCCGTGCGCCTCTGGCGCTGTTTGGGAGAGATGCAGAGTGTGGTGTGTTCTTGAAAGTGATCCCCGTGGTTTATTATTCCACCTAGACTCACTCAGCTGTAATGAATGAGAGTAATATGACTTTGGACGGTTGTAAACACACCGGCTAATTAACCTGCCAGTTTGCAAAAAAGAAAAAGTAGACAAAATGTATTTTCGTCTTTGTTCTCATATTTTTTTTTAGCAGATTTTTAATTTACAAAACAAATTGGAAAGGGCTTTCACAAATAACTCTAATAACTCATAAAACACATTAAAGTTTGTTTATTTGGATTTAATCTCTTAAATGTCTTTTCGAGTCATTATGATACAAAAGATTTTAAAAGAAAGAAATATTTCGTGTCTGCCCAAAGCTTTTACTTATCTGAACTGTTTCTCCGGGGTTGGCAAGGAGAAGCTCAGCGCAGTAAATTTAGTGAATTAAACAGTTGGCTGGATCTAATCCGACCACCACGGGGGCTTGCTGTTGAAAGGGAGCGCACATCCTCTGGGGATTTACGGCTGTCAAGTTTTAAGAGATAGGGAATTCCAGTTGCCTTCTTATTTTATCATTTTTCAGCATTTGATGTTTTCTCATGAGAAGGAGAGTGGGAGAGAATGTGGGCTCGTCTTGGAAATGCAGGGAAGCTGTATAGGAGGATCCTGGAGCTTCTTTACGGTTCAGAAAAAGATCCTTAAAAAAGTGATTTCTTGGTGTTCTTTAAAAGAAATCACTGAACATGTCTGAATTACAGATATAGAATTTTCTCTGCAACAAGTGTGCTACATCTCCTATTCACTGCTGCTGTTCAGTCCATGAGTGCGTATGAGCTGTTGGTTTCTGATGGGAGGAATTTAGTGAATAGTTCCAGGACCTCCACAGTTGAAGTGGCTCAGTAAGATGTCATGGCCCCGTGCTCCCCACTGTAATGACTGTACTCTGCTTCCCTGGTGCTCTAAATAAGGGCAGGGCATGTGACATGCCAGATTTAAACAAAACAAAACAAAAGGATCAGATTGTTTTGTGCACACAACTGGCTAAAAAAAAAAAAAAAAAAAAAAATAAAGAAAAAAAAAAAAAAAAAAAAAAAATCAGGGAGGAAGACTGTAGAGATGGACACCCACAGGCATGACGCTTTCTTAGCTGTATTAACTGTTTGGAAAGATAGAGGACGTATTTATATTATGGACTGAAAATGAAAAAACAGTGTTGTCACGAAGCCTAAGACAAACAGGAAACAATCGCAAAGCCAGCAATTTCACTTTGCTTCATATAGTTGGTCTACACAGTAATGTGTATTAGTGGGAGTCTTTATCATCCATATAACAATCTGTCATCTGTCTGTATTATGCTTCCTAAGCAATGAGCAGGTGTCAGCTCAGTAAGGATATGCCATCTCATTCATCATGTTTTCTACAAGGAGGATGGGACGCTTCTGTCCGTTCTGTAATAGTCTCTATCTGTCAATATACCCACTTTGTCACACAAGCACGCACACACTCTGCCAATTTCTCTAACTTTTCCAAAATGACAATATAACATACCCACCTGACAAACTAAATGAACAGCTGTGCGATGATGAGGAATCATCACTTTTCCGAACAGCTATGAGCCAGTTCATTTTCCGATGTGGACAGACAACATGCTATACAAACTAATTCTTTTCTTTGGCGACCCAGTCCTTACCCTTACTCCTGTAGCTCTAGCAAAGACTTCAGCCTTGGACACAACAAGATGTTTCAGGCAATGTCTATACTTAAAGTTAAGGTATCTGTGATGACATGAAAGGTGCTGAGGTAGGTTTTAGATGCTGTTTAATGACCAAACAATGACTTTGATTGAAATCATCTTTGCTATATGTGTGGAGGATCAGTTTAGGCAGAACAGCTGATCTTATAAGCCAGTGGCTGTGCTGGTATTCATCTATAAATCCAATCAGCATAAGTCATGGCAGGCATGGTATTTATCCTGCTTTAGCCTGCATACAGCTAATGCACATCTGCAAGCTGCTTTGCAACCCACCTCCATCACAGCTGCTCCATTCCACGGTGCTTCTGATCTCATCAGTATCATATCGCCGATGTCGCCAGTGACTGCTCTGTTCTCTATTTGAGCTTGTTTTTGCATGTATGCATAGAGAAGGACGGAGAGGTAGCAGAAAGAGAGAATGTGAACAAATGCAAATTGCTGAAGATGGAAAAAAAAAAATCTTTTGACTATCGTAGTCCTGACTGAAATACGTTTTTCATCTACACACGGTCGCAAGCTTAACCCGAAAGATGGTGATACCTAAAGCGAATTTACAGTACAATACAGAGTCACTTTAAGGTGAGAATAATGCAGACAAATCCAATGATTTTTCATACCTAAGTTGCAAAGAAGAATGATATTAGTGCTTTTTCACAGCTGAAGCAATCAGGCCAAGAAAAGTGTTTTGTGTCGTGATTGTCAACAGCCACAGTGGAAATTAAAAGTTTTACTTTCTCACCTAGCACTCATCCTCTGCTCAATCAATTCATGAAGAGGAGAATTTATTTTCAGTGCTCTCTTACCGTTAAACGTACATTTCTAATTGGAGCTTTAATGGCTGTTTAAGAACATTATGCAACTGCCACTGCTGCTAGTGACAAAACAGAGGTCACCTGCTGGATACATGTGTCATTTTAAACATTTGACTAAATGACCAAGGCTGTTATTCTTTTCCCCCCAGCGAAGACTCTCAGCATGGCATCTTCACCCTTTAGATCATTAGCATCATCATCAGCACCACCATTATCATCTGTAACAATGTCTGTGGGAAACAATCTGGATCTCCTTCCTCCCACACACACACACCCTCCCTGTTTGATTTGTTTCATTTCACAATACAGGTAGACACATTTCTTTTTGCATTTTTCTCAAACTTGAAAGAAAACACTATTTTTTTTAATCTTCTTTTTGATTATTGCACCGACAGGGGCAGCAAGGTAGCACAGGATGCGTTTCATCTCTCAGATGGCTGAGGGTAGATGTTTTATTTTTTAAATAGTCAAGGCTGGGGGGACGACGACTTTAAGGTGTTGTTATTTTCTCAGAGTGCTGGAAATTCATCTCCACCAGTCACAGGCAGACAGAGAATAAAAAAAAAAAAGTGCTGGGGGAGAAGTTGATTTAAATTTGCGCCTGGTTCCCCGCTTCATATGGGAACAGCCCTTTCTCATCAGAATTTATTACTTTTCAATGAGCTGGTGGTTTGCACAGAGAGAACTAAAACCACGGAATAAAATCAATTTGATGCGAATGTGTCTCTGCAAACCATCCCTGTCCTTTATGCTTCACGAGGTTTAGAGAGCCAGTATGAGGCAAAAGAGCAAAGTAGTTAAGTATAAATTGCCCTTATTTTTATGTCATGTATTTAGCGGACGTGGAGTCATGAAGAGGTTCTGATTAAGTCAAGGTTGCACAAAGGTGGCAGTACCTGGTGGTGTGAGCCTGGAGCTGTCAGTCATGAATCTAGATTTATTAATCCAGGGACAAGTAGTTAAGCCATAAAAGTGACAGAGAACTGCAGTCCATCCATCTGCCTTTGTAACCTCTGGGATTTTGTATTTGCCCAAGGCCAGCTCCCCAGCGGACGTCTGCCTGCCTAAAAACAGACCCATTCATCAAATGGGCCTGTCGTTATATCAGATGACTTGTTATCGGTCCAAGAATTGGCCACATTCTGCTGAGGTCACTACTCACTGTCACTCTCTGAAGCAGCAGGAAAGCAGTAACTGTGGCCATCAGCTATTAGCAAAACCACCCTGTGATTACCTTCGCGTGACTGCCTGTGAGAAATACTTGAGTCTCCAGCTCTGATGATTTCTAATGCATGCATTTAAGAAGGAACTAAAAAACTATAAATAAGGCACAGGATTGAACTTTAAAACTTGTGTGAAACTTAGACTTACCCAAGGTCTCCTTTGTTGTCTTTCTGGAGCTTTCAGTCATAGATCACATTATCTCTCTAATTATCTATTTAAGTTGCCACTGACGTGTAGTTCACATTGTTTCCCACAAAAATGAGGCAAACTCTGCAATGCAAGCAAATCTGTAGAAACAGCTGCTAAATAGAAGATGTGATGAGATTCTTAACTGCTGTTTTGATCAAATATATTTTTGAAATTAAACAATAATTTATTAAACAATATCCTTTTTTCGCCTCCAGTTGTTCTTTTCTTACAGTCCTTGTTTTATATTACAGCACTGAGCAGGAAGTTTCAACCATGGTTGCTGGAAATAAACCTACCAAAAAGTTATGTTTTCTGCTTTGTTCAGCAGATGAAGATTTCAAACCTACATTACATTTTATCCACCTGGGGGCAGTGCAACCCTCATAGACTGTATATAAAAGATGGCTTTGCTTTCTAGGTCTGAAAACTGAAGCCACTGTAAAAGCACCGTTCAAATGCAGTCTGTCTAGCATGGCGACATCTGGGAAATTATTTTGTTACACAAGTATAATAATAATTATTATTATTATGTGTTTTATTGTATCATAGAAAGTGACAGTATGTGGTATAAAAGATTTCCTGTATCTGTCCTTGTAACAGTGGAGCTAATCAGCCTGTTAGAGACGCTTCTCTGCTGCCCATCCAGTAAGTGTTGTGCAGGGTGGTCAGGATAATCCATGATAACAGTTTTCTGACCGCTTCTTCACAGAAGACTCTCGGAGAACAGCCCTAATATTGCTAATCTATGAACTCAGAAAACACCTGATGAGTTTATAGGCTTTGTTGCAACCAACATGATCTTTATTATGGCCCTTCTTAGTGACAAGAAAGCCCCAAAGTACTCTTGCATGGTTGTTTGCAAGTCGCTACTATATTAGCACGCCGTGTCAGTCAGATCCACCACTGGGCTAAATCCCTTACTTACATACAACAAACTTTGAGAGCTACTGTTATTGTGTTGTCTGTTTTACGCATGAACTCCATTTAATGCGAGTAGTTTTCATGACATAAAGGCTGTCTCCTGTGCCACCTCAAAAGTTATATGCAACTAACTGGCAGGTAGCTCAAGAGACACAGAAACTGTGCAAAAATACTGGGATTTTCTCTGTTGTTTTCTGGTAATATAAAGCACAGGGAAACATGTTGTGATTTTAATGGTGACTAACTGTCAAAAAACAATTGGAGATGAACAGATTTGCTGACCTGGAATTTCCCAGAGAGAGCTTGGACATGTATTTGGCCACTTTCCAAATGTAAACCAAATTTCTCTGGCTCTGACCTCAGCTTTGGCCATCCTGAGGTTTTAACCACGTGCCTAATGAAGTGCACTGACTTAAAAGGTGCTAAAATATTCCTTAGAGCTGAAGGAAACAGCTTTTTATAACTCTCTGTGGGTTTTGTCAGCATATGGAACACCTTTGACAAAACCATCTAAGCCACTGCCATCTTAACAATATTGATTGTCAGTAATGCAGGACTTGCATCAACATTTTAGTGGTATTAATGTTTACGTGCTTGCTTTGAGCCCAAGATCTTTCCTACTGTCCTGCACAGTTTTAAGGTTACCCAAGTGCTTTTGACAATCTCATGCGGAGAATAATGTGTTCTTCCATCCAAATTAAATACATGATATGGCTACAAAGTCATTTATTATTAAAGAAGAGGTCATCTGAGCTGACCCTTAGAAGAAGGTGCTGCATTTCTGTTAACATAATGGAAGAGGAGAAACTGAGGAGAGCAGTGTGCGGTGGTAGAAGTCCTGAGAAATCAACAAGAAAGTGGAGGAGTTTGGTTCACTGCCATGCATGGACATTCGTTGCCTGCACCCTTCGTCTTTAATCCATTCAGTGACACTCCCAGCTCCTTCTCTCATTTCATCCATCAGTGGGTTTTCTTTGTGGGTGTGTGTGTGTCTTCGGATTCATTTGTCTCTCCTCATCTCACCTTCACACAGCTGCTGCTCTGTGGTGCACAACAACACAAGTCCCAGCAATGAAGTCCTGTTCAGTCCTGCATCACGATGTACTGTAACAAAGGCTGGGGGTGGAGTAGCAGGGTGGCAGGTGAATAGTAACCCACTTAACTGCTTGTATTATTGTATAAATCCACTTTGAAGTGCCTTGAGAAAAAGAAACTGAAGTTTTTGTTAAAAAATAAACAAAAACTTGACTCTTAATCATGTTACTCTGTGTGCAGTATCGCATGTATTGCATTCTCCTTCGTTCCTCTCCCAACCAATTAAACAGGAAATCATCGTCACATCAAACCTAATCATCCTTGGTGACCTTCTCTGTTTTCAGTTTAATGAATGTTGCTGTGAGTGACAGTTTAAGAAGTGGAGTGTGTTTTCATGATATGTAAGAACCTCTTAAAATATATTAAAATCCCCAGCCGGCTGCGGCAGATAGCTGCCTCGCACTGGTTCTCCCGGTGTCACGGTACTGGGTCTACGACCCAGTGTTTTGTGTGTTTTAATTTTATTCTTTCATTATGGTTATTTTCTCAGTGTTTCTTGGTTTATTTTGAAAGAGTCTAGTGTGTCTTTGTCATTGTGTTTCGGTTCACGTCCCCTGTGGCATCATTAACTGTGTCCAAATTCAGGGGCTGCATCCTACGTGGGCCGCATTTGAAGTCCGATTATGTCACAGCCAAGCTGTCCCAATTCGAAGGCTGCTCCAAATTTGGCCGACAAATGCATCCTTCATTTCCCGAATTTGAAGGATGGGTCGGGTGTATCCTTCGTGGCCCACCATATCCCAGAATTCATAGTGCGGACCAGCCAATTCCAGTTTCCACCACTGGCAGCAGCAACGGAGACGGTAAAACTGAGGAGGTGGAAGCGGTAAGGGTGGGAACAGCTGGTGACGCAAATATGAAGGCTAGACCATTTCACTCGCACTTCCGGCCTTTGGAGGACCGCGAATGTTCATTGTCAGGTCATCTGTTATACACACCATAGTTGTCACAGTGTTCATAATTATCATTGTTTTTTCATAGTTTTCATGCTTGGTTCAGCCTTCTGCCCAAATAAAGGCTCGTTTTTTGTTGAAACCTGCAACTCCTCTCTCAGCATTTGCTTTTGGGTCCTGTTTTCAAACTCACCGGCGAACCCCGCTGTGAACACCCGGAAGTTCTCTTCCTGTTAAAAAGGAGTTTTTCTTTCCCACTGTGGCCAAGTGCTTGCTCATAGGGATATCATCTAATTGTTGAGGTTTTCTCTAGATTATGTGGGCTCTTACCTTACAATTGAAAGCACCTCAAGGTGCCCGATGCTGTAATTTGACACTATATAAAATGAATTGAACTGAACTGGACTGAGTCATCAACTGAAACGATTCCTTTGTTGTTCTCAGTAGAGCCTTTTTTTTTATTGCGTTTGTTTGCATTGCTTTGTTGTAGTGTTTTCTCATTTTTTCATTACTGCGTGTTTGTTTTAGCATGTTCCATTAAGTTTTGTTAAAAACTGATGGGATGCTGTGTAAAAACCACAAAGAGAAAAAAAAAAGATTGTGAAAGGAGCCCTCAATGTCACTTTGTATGAGAAGCTATATTGTCATTGTGGGCTGTTATTTATCAGACAGGCCTTGAGAAACAGAAAGGTTTTTCAGTTGCAGGATGTCATCCAAAGAAACTCTGCTTCTCACAGATCAATATAAACAATAAAATATAAGTCAAAGGTATGTCGATACAACATCTTAGTGTGAAAAATTACAATAAAACGTTATTTGGAAATGATTGCCTGTCACACAAATGATTGTGCCTGACTATAAGAGAATTCACCCCTCGCTTCTGGAAGTTCACATTGTATATGTGATTTTGACACCTTCTTATTTCTCTTCTTCTTTAGGCTCCTCCTATTTGGGGTCACCACAGCAGCCCATCTACCTCCATTTTTCTATATCCTTAGCAGCCTCCTGTCACTACACCTCACGATATTCGTGAATTTTCTCTTCATATTTTCCTCTGGTCGGGCAGCTACTCATTCAACATCCTTTCTATCCATCTTTCAACGCATATACACATGTCCACACTACCTTAACCTTGCCTCTCTAACTTTCTCTCCAAACCACTCAATCTCAGCTGTCCCACTGATGTACTCTTTTCTAATCTTGTCCGTCCAATGAAAATCTCAACATCTTCTGCTCTGCCTCCTGTCCTTTTTTAGTGCCACTGTCTTGAAGCCGTACATTATAGCAGGTATCACAACAGTCTTGTAAACCTTCTCTTTCACTCTGTCCTTCACAAATCACCCCAAGCACTGTTTTCCACCCACTCCCGCACCCTCTACTCCACCTCTGTTGTGCACTGTCTATTGCATTGGATGTATTTAAACTGATCTACCTTTGCTACCTCTACGCCTTGCATCTTCTCAGTCACACCTCTCTCTGTGTCATTTTTACATGTGTATTCTGTCTTGCTTCAAATGACATTCATTCCTCTTCTCTCAAGAGCATACCTCCACCACTCCAGGTTCTCTTTCACCTGCTCCCTACTATAGATCACAATGTCGTCTGCAGCCATCATAGTACATGGAGACTCCTGCCTGACCACATCTGCCAGCCTGTCCATCACCACTGCAAACAAGAAAAGACTCGAAGCAGGTCCCTGATGTAATCCCACTCCCACCATGAACCCATCAATCAGTCTGCCGCACACCTCACCACTATCTCGATCTCCTCATGATTCTCCATCAACACTCTCAAAGTAAACATTGGTGGTTCTTTTTTCTCAACATGAAGCTGAGAGCAACTACTGCTGCTCACTGATCGTCGCCTTAACCTAGCTTCAGCAACTCTTTCCCATACCTTCATGGTGTGGCACATCAGGTTTATAATTACCACAGTTCTGCACATCACCACTGTGCTTGAAAATCAGTACAAGTACACTTCTTCTCCATTCTTCAAACATCCTCTCAATCTATATTCGACTCACTTTTTGGATACTTTTTTATACTTCCTCATTCCACCACCAAGTCTCCTTGTCCTCCTTTCTTTGTCCAGAGGTTACACCGAACACCTTCTTGATTTCCCTCACCACTTTAACTGAGCTTCCCCAGTCATCTGGCTCTTCCTTACCATCCAGAGCTTGTCTCATTTCCTCCCTGAACTCTGTGCAACATTCTTTTTATTTCAACTTCCACCTTCCACCACCTTTTAATCCTTGGCTTTACATTAACTCACTTTCTCTCCTTAGTTTCCAAAGTCATCCTACACACTACCGTCTAATAAGATGTAGACCTCCTCTGTGTACCTCCCTCCACTCCATCCATCCATTCTCCCTCTCTCTTCTTAAAGCGATTGTTCACCATAGCCATTTCTATCCTTTTCACAAAATCCAGTACTAACAGTCCTTTTGCACTTCTCTCTTTAACACCATACCTACACAACACCTCCTCATCCACGCCTGTTCCCTTTACCTACATGTCCATTTAAATCTGCTCCAGGTCCTTCCTCTTTTTTTCTGACATCCAGCCTGTGGGGCATACATACTGACAACATTCAATATCAGCCCTTTGATTTCCAGCTTCAAACTCATGATCCTACAGTATTTGACACCCTTTTTACCTCTACAACACACATACGTACTATTTCTTCAAGATGACCTCTATTCTGTTTTAGTTGCTTTCTATACAATGGTAAGATGCACCACTGATGCTCCTGGCTTTGGTTCCCTTCCATCTGATCTCCTGCACACACAATATGTCTACCTTTCTCCATTATATCAGACAGCTCTGTCCCCTTATTAGTCATACTCCCTACATTTAAAATTCCTACTCTCACCTCAGGAAACCTGCCTTTCCGTCTTTTTTGTTTTGTCCAACAGTAGGACATTTTCCGCTGACACCCTGTTGGCCAACAGCACTAGAGGCGGTCATTGTCAACCCGGGCCCTCAACGATCCTGCACAGACATTCTTTATTATATGCATGTTTGACTTGGTAAAGATTTTATGATGAATGCCCTTCTGATGATGCAAACCCCCCCCCCCCCCCCCCCCCCCCC
>VURO01048460.1:0-10468 GCA_015108175.1 Pelvicachromis taeniatus
TGTACACTGCTGCAGTTTGTGAAGGGTTTTTTTACTATTATTTTTTATTTACTTGCATTACTTGAATTACACTACTTTTCCCCCATAATGCCTTTTGACAGCCTCCAGTATGGTCACAAACTATAGTACATGGCATCCAGCCATAGGTTATCTGTGTGGGTTGGAGTTGTAAGACAGATTGTACAAACATGCTATAACAGAGCAAGAGAGCAAGACTGTTTGCAGTAGGAAGTGCAACTGGGTTTGGAAATAAAGCAGAAAATGAAGCGTAGCGTATAATTTACCGTTTTTGGCTAATGAAAGAATCTTGTGAGACTCTTGAACATTTGAGCCAATTTCTTTGACAATTACACGCATTCTTCTCTTTCATCCAGGTCCTCAAACAGATCATAGGGCGCATTTATTTTCATATTCATCCCACTTTAAAATACACTCTGCGAACGTCTACCGATGTTGGCTCATAAAAATCTAGTGACCTACAACAAAACAAATCCATAAGTAGCAGTTTAAGGTGTTAATAGATCTCCCTACATTCAACCATACTTGTTATTAATCTCTGGCTCTCTTCGTGTTAAAAGGGAGTTTTTCCTTCCCACTGTCGCCAAAGTGCTTGCTCATAGGGGGTTATATGATTGTTGGGTTTTTCACTGTATGTATTATTGTAGGGTCTACCTTACAATGTAAAGTGCCTTGAGGCGACTGTTGTTGTGATTTGGCGCTATATAAATTGAATTGAATTGAATTGAATTGAATTGAATTGAATTGAATTGAATTGAATTGAATTAAGCTGCTCTAAAGTAAATCTTATCAGGCAAGACCTGCACCTTTGGAGGACGCTACTGTTTCAGTGCATTATACATTAATCTGTATGTTTGTATAATGATGGGTGAATCATGAACTAAAAGCATCGGCTCAGCAGGTCATCTGTCAAGGTTCCTGACAGTACCAGCTGGCTCGTTCTGGCTGCCAGGGGCACAGGCAGGTTACAGGGTGGGCCTCCCACAATCATGGTTCTCCTTTCTATATCAGGGGCTGGAAACACAGCCAAGCCTCAAGTTGGGCGAGTCTTGCTCCAGAACAACAGCATAACGCATCCAACAAAACAACAGAAGGAAAGGAGGCGCAGATCGCCCACGCAGCCATTCATGTCCAGCACATTATTGCAGGTTCTGAGTTCAAACTGGGTCAAGGATGAAATAGCAGAATCACTGGGGATACAAGATCAAAGGTGTGCGCAAGTGTATATGTGTGCATATTAGCCAGTAATGCTATTTTGTAGTCAGTAAAAATGATAAAAGTGTGAGATGATAAAAAAAAAAGAAATTCAAAGCCTCCTGGATATTACTCACAGGCAGAAGATGAGCACGTTTATGGGTTTTGCCTGATTGGTTATCTGTGGCTCTGCCCTTAACTATTTCCTGCTGTCAGCATGTGTGAGACCACAGGGCAGAAGGAAAAAAAAGGTGTATGGCGTTCTTTTGTTCTGAACTAAGTTTGCGCAGGTCATTTTTTTTATCAGATATGAACATTAAGTCGCTGATCTTCTTTTCCCACTGCTCTGACAAGAAAGTGACATTTAGCAGTTAAAAACACGTTTTGTTTTGTTTTTTTACTAATTTCCTTTGTTGTAGAAAAAAAATATCTGGTTATTCACATATCTATTAAGCATTAATGTAATACTACAGCTATATTGGTTCTAGTGTTTAAATATGCACTTAATAGAGTCCAACATTGGTGCTGCCGATACATCGGCCAATAATTGCTATTTGCTGATATATTGTGTCAGTATTTATAAACGATGATAAATTATATGTATTGAATTAACAAATGAACTATTACACATTCAAAATAGGCAACAAGTGCTAAGCATCTGCAAAGTCTGCAAAGTACACTGACACGGGTATATTTTCTTTTTCCCGCCACGTTTGGCGTGGTTTTCTTTTCTGTAGTTTATGCTAAGCTAATCTACCGGCCCTTCTGTTGTTCACGTTGCTATTATGCCTCACAGCAGTCTTAGAGGGAAATTTTAAACTATTAACTAACTGTCTACGCTAACTCAAATTCAATAAAATTCATGTACGCACATTCATCACTGTAGCAGAGCTTGTAGCGAATAAAAAATACTTAGATAGTGGATATATGCCAAAAAAATCTATTCTATTTTGCAGCAATACCAGAAAATATTCCTTTCCTCACTTCAGGAATTAAATCTCATTGTAGTCAGCCAGCCAAGCTAAAACCCCATAAAGTCAAAATTACATCTTAAAAGTAACAGCCACAGCCAAATCCTGCACCTTGAAGGAGGGCATGATTAAGCGTGTCCAAAAGTAAGGCTCTAATTTTCCAACAAAATTACCCGCTGTGAGACACTTTCGGGAAGATATAAGGCCTGGCAATTAACTTTGGTGATGTAACACAGCCTTCATTAGCTTTAGTATCGGAGGATTTTCTCAATAGATACTTTTAAGAAATGGAATAATCATGTCAAGCACTTTTTAAGTAAAATCAAGTGAAACTAGTGAAATGAGTGAGACGGTGAGGGAGGCTGGAGTTTATTTTGGCAGCATATCTGTGCATCCCACCGGCACTGAGGGTGAGAAGCCAAGCAGTTGGCAGTGAGGGGAGCCCAGGTAAAAACGGAGGTTGCATCATTAATTTATCCCAGTTTACATTGTGGCAGATAGTTCAAAGCTTGCTTCTTTTGGGGGGGATCTTCTATATGTGTCTTTTCTCTTCCCTCTGGCCTTGACCAGCTTGGCCTTTTGGACACTGGAGGCAGGTGGAGTAGCAGGTCAGAGTAAGAAGAGAAAGCAGCATAGTTCCTGCCATTCACAAGGGGCCCAGAAGACTGAGTGGCCAGGCCCTGCAGGACAAACTGGCAGATGGCTGCCTCAGGATAATGACCAGGTGACATCTGCAGAGTGAACAAGCCATCAGGCTAACAGACTCACCTTGACCCACCAGGGAAGCCAAGCTGGCCGTTCTCCGCCTCCTCCTCCTCCTGCAATTCCCTCAGGTTACACCCACAGCCCGAGAAGTATAACAGAAGTTTATTGATTTACCAAGTTTCACAAGTCCCCCAAAAAAGAGGTGTGAGAATGTCCTGAAAAAAAAATAAAAACATTAACAGATTTTACGTGGGTGTTTGAAGTGAATTTTCTTTTATTCTCTGGAGAGACTGGACTGTGAGTAAATTAGCCTCTGAATCATTCTGCAGTTTTTTCACTGTTATTCTAACCCACAGTCCTTAAACACCAGATTATTGTCAGCTAAACCAGGCTACATGCAAAATAAAACTGCTGTTTTCCCCTCTATTTTGCTTACAGTGTTGCTACTGACAAGTGATTTTTTAAAAGGCAAAGCTCGCCTTGTCTAAAGACGAAGACATTGACTACGTGATGCTGTGCACAAAGGTCATCTTTTGACAGCGCTGAGATCGTGAGAAGGTCAGATTCTCTGTGCCATTTAGAAAAGAGGCAGTGTGATACCGACCTGCCAATATAATTCCAGTACGTCTTTTTCATCTCAGCGTTAACACCATACATTGTTTACTGAATAGTTTACTGCGGCTGCATGACTGCTGGCAAACTGAGGTTTGGAATAAAGTTGGGAAAAAACTTTTGAAGGGGCTGAAAAAGGAAGGTGCGTGCTCTTGAATGAAAATGAACTGAAAATAGCACCGCGGCTGCGACAGTTGTGTACACAGAGCAGGGGGAAGAAAAAAAAAAACCCTGGAAGACATAGTTTTTGTGTTTTCACATTCAAGTGACAAAAACTTCAGAAGGAAGCCAAAACATTTAAAAGCATTTGGAGGAGATGATGAATAACTTGCAAACACTACAAGACTCAGAGGGTGCCCTTTCGCAACAGCGAATACACCAAAATTAATAGGATAACAATTGTACATGATGACATGCGTTATGGAAATGCTTGACTCCCCGTTTCTCATTTGGCAGAATAGAAATGTCAGTTTAGGATCAGATAGTGAGCCAGTTAATTTGCAGGGGTAGTAGATGGAAAGACTATGAGCATTAAGTGTAGTGGAGGGAAATGCTCTGCATACTAAGTACAATAATTACTTGATGCCTGTATCATTTGGAAAATGCATACCATTAAGTGTGGTTAGCTTTCTCTTAACTAAAGAGTAAGAAAGAGGAATGTCTGCATATTACTTCAAGTGGCCTCATGTGCTCAATATTACATACGGACTTTTTTTTTAGCCGAGGACCAAGTATGCAAACTTGCTGTTGTAATATAAATATCTATTACTTTTGGAGCCTTTTTTCAGGACCTTGTTATCTTATATAAGTGTAAAGCTACCGTTCCAATTCTTTGCATTAAATTGCTGCCTTTACTTGTTTTCTCCTAGTTGTCTGAGCCAAGCCAGTAGACTGTAGTGAACTCATACATAATATGGAAGAAGCCATCATCTCTCACATATCTCAGCCAATTAAACCTATCTGCAGTCCAAATTGGTGCCAATGAAATCTTGTGACTGCATTCAAATGATGATGGATTGTGTGGCGTTTGCTTGAATCAATTACACAAGAGCCGGGTGAATATAAATGACTTGGTGAATGCACCGCATACTGTACTTCGGCGGGGATAAAGAACTGTGTTAGGAAAGCAATGTATTTATTTGCTCTGTAAATAGCTTATGTGGGTTGCTGTGGACTGTTAAAGTGATCTTTCCCAGATATGCTAATTTAGAGGAATCAATAAAATATACCAAATCTGCCATCCAGTATTTCACAAGTGTTATTTGCTTGGAGCCAACAAAGTTTTGTCAGCATGTGTGTTAAGAATATTTTAATAAATTCTTTATAAAGTCCTAGCTGCGATTCCTCTTGTTAAGCATATGCTTACTTACTAATGCTGCTCTCATTGCACATTATTCCTAGCAGCTGATGTGCCGATATTGATCAAAAAGCCATGTAATCTCTGTTTTTGTTCTCCATCCAGTCAGTCGAGAGCTCTGTTCCACACCTCTCCGTTTTTGTGCTGTTCCCTGTCAAACTCTGAAAAGACACCAAATGACTTTCACTCTCAAAGTCTTCCTAGCTTCACTAAGCTCTTCTAGCTTATGCGCACTGCTTAGGATGCATTTTCAAGCAGCTAACCCACTTTCTGCTCTTGCTTGTAGACAAAAGGGACACTTCTGGGGTTTCACTGACTTTTGTATTCAACTGTGGCATTGCAAGACTCTCTCGAACAGCTTAAAGTCTCAATGAGACAATGAGGTTTTATAATGGTATTAACATAAAAATCCATGGTCACCTTTTGAGAATGGTCATGGTGCGTAGGGTGTTTTAGTTGTGATGAAGCCGCTTCTGGAGGTTTTCCCAGGCTGGGGAGAAAGAAAAGCCTGTAAATACAAAATATTACGTCAAAACAAAGAACAAAGCCCAAGTTTATATTCTCGTAAGGACTGGGTCAACCCAGTAACACAAATATGCATCCTGTCACGATGGGTTTATAATGTATGCATTTCAATTCTGGGCTCTTTCCCTTTTCTCGTGTAGGATTTGATCCTCCATCTCAGAGAAATAAGCGAGGACCAGCTCTGTCAGTATCTGGATCCCATCCAGACCCTTCCAAACAAAAATACTCTCTCATTACCTTCTCTGCAGGGAGGTGCAGAGCGGCACTCTGATCCACTGGCATGCTTAAATCCATCTCTTTCATGTGTCACTGACTTGTTGTTTTGCCTCTGTAGAATTTGAGCAGTAACCCTTTACAAGATTTCTTCAGCCTATTACACAGTGTTTTAGTTTGATGGAAGCACAACAGGTGCATGAGTGACAGGTGTGTCCATGCAGATTTGACAGATTTAGGAGAGATTCCTCAATCATCAGCTTTAAGGTGAATATTAAGAGTTCTGACGCTACAATCCTGACAAGCCAGGTAAACAGGCCTGCCAGTTTACTGAAGAGTCTTCAAACTGATCATTTTGACACTTACAGTGTTTTTCATCATTTAAAGAATCTCCACAAATTCCAAAGAAATGGTATTGATTAATGAATACCACAATCAATGGTAAACATGCCGCAGCTATCACAGCTATCAGTATCTGTAAGAAATCAGACTTTGAATGGAAGTGCTGTTAAAGTGCATTTTAGGGAAGGAGCTTACAAAAAACATGGTGAAACAGAGAGCAGACACTTAAAATTTTAAAAGCTGCATAAACAGCAGGGGCGTAAGCTCTGGCTGGTCAAATCCTACCAAATTATCAATAGCAATTCTTAAATTAGTAAGGATTAAAACACTAAACTACACTACTAATACCTTCTCATGATAAATCCATTGTTTCTGGTAAAGACAGATGAGAATATTTGTAAAACGGTATAGTATCTATCATTTATATTTACTTAGTGCTTTCTAAGTCAGCCCTAATTTTAAGAAGTCAGCATGTTGGTTGCAAACTTGCAGGTAGCTTTACGTCGTGACTTATGATCTAAAAACTGTCCCAACTTTCATATTAAAAGTTTGAGGCTTTGAGTGTGAACACATCAGAGTTGGCATATTTCAATGCATTCGGTGTAATAATTGTTTTATAAGAGTATCTGTCCGGCAAAGCACCTACACCCAGACCAAACTGGATGTGAATTTTCTTCTCTGATCCAAATGGAAAGAAATTTTTATCGCGATGGTATTTGTGAAATGTATCGCTCGGGTTATAAGATGTGTCTGTATTTTCTTCAACCGTCCTTGTAACGTTGATAACAGTTGATAGAAATCATCTAAACACGGACAGGTGCACACTGGTCTGTAGACACATGTTGCTAGGAAACATCATGTTACAGATGAGGTCATGATCGTGTGTGACTTTGTTTCACCATTTCAGTTAACATATACATGAAAGGGGGGAAAAAACTGCATAGACTTCGACACATGTCTTTGTTCGAGCTTCCATGGCAGCACTCACTGCAGTAGTAACATACAAAGAAATTCAACATGTGCGCTTTACGCAAATCAATACTGAATTTCATTAAGAAAATCAAGCAAAAGTGCCAGTATTGATTTGATGCCTGACATATTCTATGTATATTTTTAGGTGACAGCTCGGGAGATATCTTAATCTTTGCTCGAGACCTTCAAATGCCAAGATTCATTTCTCTCTGCTCCCTTTGGAATGATGTTATTATGGTTGGGGAGATGACAGTTGTATCAATTATGCAAAAGGTGAGGGTGTAAGGAAGGGATCTATGCAAATCGTGTTCACCCCACAGACGACAGTGAAATAAATGAAAATGCTCATTTCAAAGTGGGGAGTTCAGCTAAGTTCCCATCAGTCAGGCTCCTGCAAAGTCTGTTAATGTTGACTACCAAGGAAGAACTGGTGAAGAAGAATCTCTCTATCTATCTATGAAAGCAGGCTCATAAATATTTCCATACGGATACGGTATGGGCCCAGGAGGCTTATACTCATATACAGGTGTGAGTATAAGCTCTATATATACAAGCAGAGGAAAGTGGTTTCAGAAGCTGGATGATCCACTGGCATGTTTTTCTTGCATGTATCCTTTCCTGTTCCTCCATATCCTAATCCTCTCCTTCTTTGTCTCAAAATCTCTGTTATAATCTGGTCCCTTTCTCCTGGCTCACACACTGCGCATTGTCACATCAACAGCTCCACCAACAGGTGAAAACACGCAAATCTCAATTCAGCACTCTGTCCAAGTCGATGTGCATTTCCAGGCCGCCTCTGAATTGCAACAGCCACACGTTTTCAGGGTCTATGTTTTAAATTTCCTGTGAACTGTGACATTTTTTTAGGCGAACTGTTCAAGTGGAGAAAGACTATTTATAGTCGCTCAACACGCAGCAATGCTGACTCAACAGCATCAGAGGATTATGGGACACTGCACTTTGGGACAGAGCTGCTTCACTCATTGCTTCCATCTGAGAACTGAAATGCTATATGCGTAAGGCTCGCTAAATGAGCTTCTCGACATTTGACTCTTCAGTGGGTATCTCCATATTGGCTTTCATCTTCAGTCCTGTATAGAGCAGCAATTAAAAATAATTGAGACCTTACAAACGTAAATTAAAATTCCCAAATTTTCCACCAGGAGGCAGCAGTGAGGCAATGAGAGTTTATGTTGTGGTGATCCGTGATCGCTCACAAGACAGGCAAATGTGAAGAACAGGGTGACATATTTAAAGTATTACAACATTTGGATGCTTTTATTTTCAGCTTGTAAATGCGATGCACTGGGCATGAATGGATATCTGTTTTAACATAAAAGCCCTGCTCATGTTCACCAGCATAAATCCAGATCATAACCTTGGAAATATATCTACAGTGCTGCAAAAGAAAAAAGTATATTTGCGTCCTTGATTTATTTTTCTTCTTTTGCGTATTTGCCATACTTACATATATCAAACTATCAATCTAATTTATCTAATCTCCAAGTAAATACAAAGTGCAGTTTTTACATAATGATCTATCCAAACCTACTGGCCTTATGTGGATGTTAAATCGTAAATTAACTGTAATTAACCACTTTTTTTTTTTTTTTAGAAAGCTGATTACTGCCAGACCTAATGAACCAAAAAATCACTTCAGTAAAACTTGTCTGACAAACTGAAGTAGGCTAGAAGATCTCCAAAAGCAACACAACATGCCACGAGCTAAAGAAACAGCAGAGGGCATTGATATCTAGAGGTTTACACGAGGCTGGGGAGGTTTGGGTAGCTTTTTCCCTTAAAAATTGAAATCAACATTTAAAAACAGAAATTTGTATTTACTCTGGTTATCTTTGTCCAATATCAAAAGTAGTTTGATGATCTGAAACATGTAAGTGTAACAAATATTCCAAAAGTAGAGAGAGAGAGAGAAAGAAATCAGGATAAACACGAATACTTTTTCACAGCACCGACGATATACATCATTCATTCATTTTATCAATGGTTAATAAAATGACTTGCTTGAAGCTGCTTCATCTTCTTGTGAAAGACCAGATTCAGATTATATATTTTACTCTGTCATTTATATTATCCATTAATATTATTTTGCTTCAACGTTCAGCAAAAATCATGTGATTACTACAATACTGCAAAGTATTGGTGGTAATTTATAATCTTCAATAAAATTACAAATAAAATGTATTTAGTCTCATGCTGTTTGACTACACACCATAACGTTATCTTTTACAATGACTATGTAGTCACTATATAAGCCTTGTTTCACATCAAGTAGCTGATTAATTTACACTACCTCACTAATGAGAAGAGATTAGAGACATTATTGCGGTTGTTATAGCCTCGTTACAAATGTTTGGCATTAAACTTGACTATACTTTTAATGTGCATAATAGACTGGGATATAGAAATATTTTATCAGGGCTTAATTATAGTTGAAGTTTTGTTACGGTCTTGGCTTAGAAAGTGGGATTATAACAAAACAAAAACCTAATATAATTGTTGAGTGACTAAGGGTGTAATTTCAAAGTTTTACCTGAAATTACATTGTAGTTACGTTTACCTACAAATGCTTCCCTGTTGATACACTAGAATAAGGGAGTAACAGGATTTTGCAAGAGGGGAAAAATAATTATAGTCCAAGTAATTTTAAATAGTGAATATTTTCTGTATGTAAATACTGCATGCTAGTGTAAGCATGCAGTATTTACATTTAGTTATGCACTACTTAAAATTAATTACAGTATTATTTGTTTCTCCTTTGTTGTAAATGATCAATAATAATAATAATAATATGATTGTTATCAGTGTTGTTTTTCTTGCTGTTATTATTATTATTATAACAAGAAGAAGAAGTAGTAATGCACAACTTCTTATTTTATACTTATACAGACATACTTATTTCTTTCCTGTAAAATACCTAAAGTTATACTATAATTAAAACTATCTTTATAATTATTACTCCTTTCTTTCCTGTAAACAGTTGGATTGTTGTTCTATATTATAAAGTGCTACCAGCTGTTGTATAAGAAAGCAAGAAATGAACATCTCTGCTGTCATTTGGTCCTCGGTTTCCATACCAAGTACCGCAGCCAGGTGGCGCTGCTTCTTTTTCAGCCCAAAGCGCAGCCGGAACACGACGTGGCAGTTTACTTCCTGTGTATTTTTTTTTTTTTTTTACTGTTATTGACATCCGCCTTGCAGGGTCGTGTCATATCTTAGGTCTGTTAAAAAGACTTCCTTGGCCTTTGTAGGAGCTTTTAAACCATTTCCTCCGTGCATGAACGGCGGGCTGTAAGGGGGCTGAGCAGCCGGGGAAGGAGAGATGATGGTGGGGCTGCTGTTGGCGTTACTCGGGGGGCTGCTGGAGGTCTGCAGCGGCGTTTCAGCCAACAGAGGAGGCTATCCCTCATTCACAGACGAAATCCCTTTCAAAATCACCTGGCCTGACGCTGAATTTACGCTGGTATGTCTCCTGTTTTAGTGTCACTAAAGGAACTAATCTGCTGTAACAGGGTCATGAGACGTAAATGTCACTTTACCG
>VURO01048460.1:19503-41730 GCA_015108175.1 Pelvicachromis taeniatus
AAAAAAAAAAAAAAAAAAAAAAAAAAAAAAAAAAAAAAAAAAAAAAAAAAAAAAAAGAAGGGAAAGAAAACTCACTGCAGTTTTGGCACTACACTAGTTAGTGAGGTACTAAATGCTTCGATGCTTAGACTGATTTTAAGTCATCAGAGGAAACCATACTGCAAACCAAAGTCATGACTTTTTGTTAAAAAGTAAATAGTACCTTCGATAAAAAGGAAAAAGGGTACAATTATAGACAGGCAGTTATTCTTTTTCGTGCACGGAGACACGTGAAACTGATCTCACTGTGCTCGAATCCACACAGCTATCGAATCACACAGCAGTGGGGAGATTGTGCTCTCCCTATCTTTGCAGGAGTAGTTGACAACAGGCTCCGCTGCCACAGCTCGGCCAACTACTTAATTTCAGATAAACTCTCTATGAAAAGAAAAAATATAATGAAATTGTAGCACTTCAAAAAAAAAAATTAAATAAATAAATGTTTGTGCATATTTGCTATACCATGATATACACATACATGATGCATATAACCATATATAGATCAAACAACCACACAAACATTGTGTGTTGCAAGTTGTAAGTCTAATCTAAAGAGACCATTGTTCAGTTTCTCCAGCTTGCACCAAACACTTCACTGCTGGAAGATAGAGTATGTCCTACACTGGACAATGTGTTGGCTCAGAGCTGATACTTGGGATATAATCCTGAGAAATGTGTGGGACACCGGCTGATGTCTTCAAGCATCCATCAACCTTCACACACACATGCGCGCGCACACAAACACACACGTACGTGGACATGCACGCAAACCACAAAAGAAAAAGAAAACAAAAAAATCTGTACAGTAATGTTACAAACTGCAGGCCATTCATCCCTGCTATGATGGATCCTTAAATATTAAGTATAGTAGAAATGCAAATGAGCTAAATACATAAATACACAACATTTCAATCCTTCTGAGTGCCACTCTTCATCTGAGGCTGCTGGGATGTTGTGTATTATCTCAGTCAATACCTCAGGTCCTCTCCCCAATGTAGGCTGATGTCTGCACAGACTGGAGCTGTTCCAAACTGTTTCCAGTAAAACACAAACAAAGATTAAATGTAAAAACATAATACAGACAGTATACAGTCAGTATGTCTTAGTAACAGTGTAAAATAATTCTTTACCAGGTTTTAGGCATAATAACAGGGAGAGACCAGCAGGTCAGTGAGGACAAGCAGCTGGTCATCTGTGAACTGCTGCTTATGCTGCTGCCAGTTGTCATGGTGCGTCCGTCGGAAGTTTGACAGAGTTTTCTTTACAGTCATCTAAAAGGAGATGCCACAGAAGTGATGGTTAGCTTTTGGACATGCCACAATACATGACGATTAATCGCTGATCACACATACTTCAATGGGTTGTGTGTCATTGAGGTGAGCACTCAGGTCCATCAACAGCTGGGGCATCCAGGTGGGCACATCATATGGGCTAGAAAGAATGCAAGCGCTCAACCCGAGAACACCAGCATGGCGGCGCACCAGGTCTGCAAACACACAAGAGTAGCGATTCCATTCAAATGACACTGAACAACACAGCGAGTGTATTACAGTCTTTAGTTAGTAAGTAAATGTTGGCAAGTTCCTTACCAGCCGACGGGATGGTGTCCACTATAGAGCCAAGGTCTCTCTTCCTCTTCTTTGGCAAGCGAGTCTTGCACAGAGCCTCAAAATGTGCTTGCATTGGGGCATCCATGGACAGGAAATTGCACTGAAGGAAGCCACTGAGAGTAGTGGCGGCCATTTCTCTTACCTGGGAAACAAAAGCCGAAAATAAGATGGGTGTAATATCAATTACAAGAGACAAAACAATCCAGCTGACGTAACAGATTAAAAAGCTGACGTTTGCTCATAGGTAATGGATAAGGATTGCATCTGGTAACTGGCCACCAACTGATGCATTTAAAAGGCTTAAGACTCATCATCCAATTATGATAATGCCTGGACCCCTGTGTGTTAATCATTACTGGTGCTCCAGAGGCATGCGACTCCATCAAAGAAAGAATGCTTTTTTTAGGGTATAAAAATTCATATTTCCACCCAAAACAATGTGGCACAGCATGAGTAAACTTAGATACTGACACATGAGCCCTGGCACCTTGATGACTACTGTATGGTACCAGACATGCCATAGCTGCAGTATCGGGGTCAGAGGCAGTGTGGTCCATTAGCAAATACACCGGCTACCTGGACTTAAACAGCCAGTTGGGACGCTTTTCTATAATGGGAGCCAAACACTTTGTAGTACGTCATTTTAGCTCTATTCTCAAAGGAGTTTGCAGCAAGAAATGGGTACTGTGCAAATCTTAAAGCGGTGGTTTTCAGTGGACGGGCATTTTTAAATACAACAAGATGAATGTGTTGCATCACTAAGACCGATAAATTAAGCTCAGGGGACTTGAGTGGCCAAACAAAAATTCCATCCCCCACTTCTTCTTTGTCTCTACTCCATCCTTCTCCCTTTCACTCTCCTTCAATCCGAAACGTTATCTCCATAGCAACAGATTACTGCAGCCAGTGGTTTCCATGGCAACAGCTAGAGGGCTGGAAGGGGGAAGAGAGTAGGGAGCCACGAGGAGCGTGCTGAATCACTACAGTAAAGCTGTAAGACAGTGCGAGTGGCTGCTAGCATAAACAAGCACATAGTGGTCAGTTGCTTGGTGAGTGTTACATAATCCGAGAGTCACATGTTTCTTTATCTTCAAGCTAGGTTCCAGCTCCTGTTTACGCCACTCCAGATACATGTTTCTGCATTCGTCTTTACATTTCGAGTTACCTCAAGCTGCTCGTCCTCCAGCAGCTTTATCACCAGGGCGCGCACATCATTCACTGCCTTCTGGTCACTCATGAATGTGAACAGGTTGTAAAAAACCATTATCTGGAGGTATGTGAGCACCGTGTAGCGAGCGTGCCAGGAGCTGCTGCCAGCAATCTGTAAAACACAGCAATAGAGCCAGCCTCACATCAGCAACACACTTCAGGTGTACACAATAAGCATGTTTTTCTTTGCAATCCTTTTATTGGAACAATGATAAATACAGTATACCAGGCATGGACAGATACAGATTATATAATGACATAAAATAAGTATAATCAGATGCCTTTCATTCTTTTGTCTTTTGCACTGAACCCTGTTATTTTCCCCACTGTAAGACCATGATGATCGGTAAAAACCCCAGTGTTGTGTGATGCAGGTGAAAAGCTGAGCGACAGCCACATCGGCCAGGTGACTTACCTCCTGTAAGACACTGAAGACCATGGGGATTTGCTCTATGTAGAGGAGTCCCTGAGACATCAGAGACAGGCAGGTTTTTGCATCCCTTTTCAATTCATCGTAACTGTCATCATTTTCAACTGGAGCAATCTGAAACAGGACAGCAACGGGCTAAAAGTTAGTGTATACAACACAATAAAAAAAAGAAAACTTGAAGGTGGTAGTGACGAAGCTAGCTAAGCTAAGATTGAATGTGTGAGTATTTCACCTTGAAGAGTAGGGGGAGTAGCTGCAGTTGTTCTGAGACAGCAGTGGAGAAGGAGCGACCAGCACTTGCAATCAGCCACTTTAGCACTGCAGAAATTCACAGGACGAATCATTTCATAAATGCTTCAGCCGGGTGTATCTCACAAAGAAACTGACAACAGCTCAGCCACCCACCTGTTTTGAGTAACTTGATCGCTTGAGTCCTCTCATCCTGCACTCCCACCTCATTCTCCTCAATCACGTGGTTCTGGATTTCCTCATCGCCCTCATTTAAAGGTTTCAGCCGCAACAGAATTCGCTCCGTGAAGTCCGAGATGCGTGGGGAGGTGGTGGGCTGAGTGTATGGCAAGTTGACATCAATCATGAAGATATACGTGAGCACGCTGGAAGGATAGGAAAGTAGAGAGGAAGGACGAAAGAAAAATGATATACAAAAGAATTTATCAGAAAACCTGATAACATATTTAAGCTTAATCCAGGGGCGAAAAGCGCCTCACCTGCCAATGCGCTCCCGTACATTCTTGTAAACCTGGGTGAGTTTAGGCTCCAGGTATTGGAGCAACCTGTGGAGAAGCTCAGGTACCCTCCACTCCTGCTGAGCAAGACCACCCTGCAGCACATAGAGACGACTGGACAGAAAAAAAGCATTACAAGCATCAGATTATTAAGTCTCACCGACAACAGCACCAGCATCTGCTCAAAGATGCAACTTTTTTACTCACCAGGCATCGACAAAAGAGCCTCCCTCCCCATTGACTGGGGACTCCATTAGCATCTCAAACAACCAGTGAAGCTTGCGTGGATCTCTGCTCTCCTGTCAACGTGAGAAACAACAGTCACTTGGATGGAACCATGACTCATGGAGGTGGAAGGATAGAAAATAATGAACACAAGGCTTACACAGGCTGTGGCAATGCACGTGCCCCAGTCTGCATACGTTTCTATTGTAATGTTTGACAGGGCAGTGCGGAGCAACGGGCACAGCAGCTCCCAAAGGTTCTCGACCTGTTGAAGACAGGGATTGCCCAAGGACAAAGTTAACACAGTATAACAAATCTAACAACCACAGTAAGAGTGGTGATGCACTCCACATGTAGTTTAATGCCAATTTAAAAAAAAACAAAAAAAACTTCACAAGTCACATGTAACTGTGAAGATTTCTCTAAAGTTATAGTTTGATAAATACAGAAAGTCTGTAGACACGAATGATGAGGATGATTTTAATCACTGTACTTGTTTCAGAGCTGTACCTTTGAGAAGCTCCAGTGCTTGCTGCCTCTGATCAGTCCAGAGATGATCTCCGCAACACAGCGCTGCTTGCTCTCATGGGACTCTGCCACTAGACGTTCCATATGTGGCCGGAACAGAGGCAGAAAGTCATCGGCGAAATTACGGAACAATCCCTGGGAGACAAACAGAAGATAAATTAGTTTCTGCATTTTTTCCACTTCAGCTGTTTTTTCCCCCCTCTTCTTGTTTTTGGATCTACTACCTTACCTTAAACAAGCAGAATCTGCGTGGGCTGAACTTGTCTTTGCCCTTACGGTCTTCAAGTGAGAGAAACTCGATGAACTGGTTAATGAACACTGGGTCTGAGAAATGGTCAAAGATGATCTGCTCCCACTGACAAGAAGAGCAGAACATAGTAGTTAGTTTTGCACTTGCAGTTACCATGAGTTCACACCACTGTGTGTTATATTTTTCTCAGGCTTGTTTGTATGCACCTCTGTCATTTCCTCTCTGGCCAGGTTTTGCGTGGGCTGCTCCTCCTGTGGCGCATACATCATCAGGTTTCTGGAGAACAATTACAAAGTTAGAAAAGTTGAAGCGTGGAAGAGAATCTCTTGCTAAGTAGCAGATATCAAAAGAAATGAATGAATGAAAGCTAAAGAGTCACATAAGGAAAACACAAAGAAATGCAAGCATTATAAAATCATAACCTTGGCCAGCAGTAGTATCCCCAATGGGTTTTCTCCACAAACGCACACTGATCCCAGTCCTTCTGTGTGCGTGGAAGGGTACTGTTGTTATACTGAAGCCACTGGTTGTCTGCACGATCCCCCGCTACAGTGCCACTAAGCTCTTTCAAGCCACCTATCAAAAGATAAAATCCAGATTTTGAGATGACCTTTAGAAACAAAAGAATACACAAAAACAGCAGTAGGGGAAAGAAAACAAAACATATGCTTACAGAGCTCCAAGGGGCTCACAGGGACTTTCTTATGCGGTCTCTTTATTTGTTTCATGACGCCAGCCACAGCTGATATCGCCACCTAATGGACAAAATGTGACACTTCAAGCAAACTCCTTACAGCAATGTCTGTAATACATCCATATACTGCTGGGAAAATAAAATAAATCACAGCTCTGTTTCTAAGCGTCTCATTCACTGTGCATGCCGCACCTTACGGACATAAAGCGATTCATGGTTGAGGCTTTTCACAAAGAACAAAACAGCAGCTGGAGGGAGTTGGTGGTCATCTCTCAGTAGCAAAGAAAGGAAGCCTATTGCAATGTGTTCAAACTTCCAAGGTCTGGAATGAGAAACAAAGCTACAGTGAGAGGCAGTCATAAGTAAATGTTACCACAAATGTATGGCGTGTGCATTAAATAAACCCACAAGTTCCCGTTGCTGAGGCCGTCCAGAAGATCGCCAATGAGCTGCTTGTATTTCCTACAAAAACGTAGAATATTATTAGCGTTTACATGCATTTTATTATCAAACCTATGAAGCTCACAGTAAGGGTAAATGAAGATTAAAACAGTATCTTAATAGAAAGGTCACACCAGTGTTCAGAAGTTGATGTTGCTGCTCAAGTGTTCAGCTGCAAGGATGCTGGTATGGTCATCTTCATCTTGCTGCTGATGAAGAAAACTTACCCGATAGACTCAGAGTTCTTGAGCTCCTGTCTCTTTAGACCTTCTGCTACTTCTTCCTCAGAGGGAACAAGTTCCTTGGGTAAAGGATTCCCAGTAGTCATAATCTGTTTGGCCACAGCACAGCACTCACCGGGGACCTAACAGGATGAAAAAGGATAAAACATCATTTATAGTAAAAATATTTTGTCAAAACAAGTAAAGCCCCATCAGGAGGGAGTAATGCATTAAACTCAGACAAACAGCAGATAAAAGCTCTTGTCTATGATATGCATAATGACTGCGTTGGAGTCAGCACATGACGGCGGACAGTAAGTAATTAATTAATATCACAACTGTTTTAACAGACAAGTTTTTAAGTTTAAGTGAGACCTTTGTAAGGTCATTGTCTTTCAAAACTCTTCCAATGCATGGACAAATTCAGAGCTGTGCCTTTGTTTTTGCCTTTTGATCTAGTTCAATTAGACCTCATCATGAAAGCTTCAGTGTGTTTTACTGTTTGTTACAATAAAACTTCTAATTACTTAAACTACCAAACCATGTTAAAGTTATGTCATAAAAAAGGGCTTATAGTGCAGCTTCCGATGGAGGGGTTGAACAAAGTGTCAGCAGTAACTGTTGAGGAATTACATGGGTTCAAACAATTCAGTCCAAAGTTTTATGGACAGTTCTGAGTCTTAGATTGGCATCTGGGTTCAAACTGTTGCGGTGAACCCAAAACGTGCAGCCATATTCAACTGCACCATGCTACATTAAATACAAAACAAATCCATCAGATATATAATTGGGAACCAGTACACTACGCAGCATAAAAAGAAGATCAATGTTTTTGATGTCTGCTGGATTCTTCCCATGGTAAAGACAATTCCTGTCAGGATATATAGCCTAAGAATGAAGACTTCACTAGAGCAAATGGAAAGGTTCTTTCTTCTCACATGGAGCAATCAGTCTCAAGAACAGAAGGACAGATTAGTTAGATTAGAAACAGCTTAAAAAGGCTAGACCAGCATTCTTTGAACAGAGAAACCTAAGCTCAACCAGAACTATAATAACAACAAGACCATGTAGAGACGACTTGGATTAGCTTATTATGGGAAGGGTATAATTATGTGAAAAAAAAAAACAGAAACGGACTGAATTCTGAAATTTAAAGATATATAAATTGTGCTTTGATTCAGCCATATGCTGCAAAGTTGATTGGACGATGTCTTACGGTGCAAACAGATCCAAAACATGCTGCAAAAGCAACTGAGGACTTTTGAAGGTAAAGACATGGCATGTTCTGCAACAATTGAGCCAATCACCTGATCTCAGTGTGACTGAACTGCATTTCACATGCTGAACTGAAATTAAGTCAAAGGCCTGGCAAAGCACAAAAAGGAATTGGCACCCTTGTTGTGTCACACATCAGGATGTTACTGCCCAAATTTGTTCAATCAAATTTGAACCCTGAAAATATAAAAGTGTGTTTAAAAATGGATGGGATTTCTTAATGGTTTGTTCAGTTCCTCAATTTAAAGCTAAGAGTCAGCATGTTAAGCCCATATTAATCATATAACTCGAACCTTTTGCATTTTTTTCAAGCATATAAATGTAATACATTTCTGTAAAAGATCTGAACTAATAAACATTGTGTTCAAGATGGGAAGTTTTGAGCTATTGGGCTTTTACCACTATAGGAAGACAAATACCTTATTTCATGACTCATTTGAAAGTGTTCTTAAAGTTGAACTCACAGAGAAGTCAATGCCGATGGTTTCATACTGCCGATGGATTTTGTCTGCAAGATCGTCAAAGAGCCGCACAATTGAGGGCTTCTCCAGAGACATGGCTGAGCTGAGGCCAGACCGTACGATGGCAGGCCACGTCAGAGCAATACATTCCCAGTCATGCAGATTGGCCAGACACACGCCGCTGTGATTCCCCAGAAGACAGTACAAGGCACCCTGGAGAGATACAGATATAGTATTAAAATAAATATACAAATATAAAAAACTGTTCAAGAGCTTCTGTGGTGCAAAGCTGACTGCCATACTTTGAATTGCTGCTGAGTAACAGTGCTGTTGTCTGGGTTGAGAAACTCAAGGACATGGGGGATGAGGTCTCTGCAGCAGAAATTGTAGGTTCCCAGTGCAGTGAACAACACATTCTGAGCTTTGCTGCGTACCTGGAAGGCAACAACTCTCAAATATTAATCATTTAAAAACACTACTGAAATCTCAGTAAGCTTGTAAATCACACCAGCAATGTATAAACAAGATGTAAACTATGCTTTGCTGAAGGGTGCTGTGCAGAACTCACTTGACTGTAGGTGCTTGTGGAAAGTCTCAACAGATCTCTCATCAGCTCCTGGTGAATGCTCCTGTACTGACATCCTTCCACTGTCAGCTTTCGCAGCTGATAAGGACAAAATCAAAGTCAGAAATGCGAAAATGCCAAAGCTAACATACAATGCCAATTCTCTATGAATGACTTACCTCATGCTGAAGCATGACCCTGTCTATTAAAAGAGCTCTGATGTGCTGCTTCCTGCCATGAAGCTGTAAATACAAAGTTGAGGTCACTACATCTTGATGCATGCTCAATCATCCAGGTAAGTCACTAGAGGTCTAATCTGTCGCTACGGTCACTGGTGCATCTCCTGTAACTTTTGAAAATGTGCGTGCTTTTATCTTCCAGGACAACAGCAGTACAAATATAACAAGAGCAGTAAAAAAGTCTCACTCTGTTCTCCATTGATTTCTTCACAAGGTTGAAACTCTTCCAGCGGGAGTCAAACTCGTGCTTGTGAGAACCTTTGAAGTGTAAAAGGTCGCTGATAATCTAAAACGTCACAGAGAAAAATACTGATTTGTATTTGGCGAGACAGAAACCATGATAGCCGATGCCCACACATTATCCCACACCTAACAACTCAGACATGCTCCACTGTGGCTTTCCAAACAGATATAATGCAAGTTTTCTATTTTTGCTATTACTTTACAGGCTGCCCACCTTGATGATGGAGAAAAGAGACTTGGTGTCATCCTCTGAGTGCTCCAGGATATATTCTGCAAGAAGACAAAACAGCCGTCAGATGGTGGAACAATCACGTTATGAATGTAGCTGTAGAATAAAGAGGGATCACAACCCTACGAGGGGGTATAAGTGGGTGAAAACGTACGTAGTAGCTGTCTCATCACACTACAGATAGCATCTCTGTAGTTCTCTCTGGACTCATCTGTGGGTGGAGGTAATAATACAGTGTAAGCTTATATTTTGACAAACCCTATAATTTATATCTGTGGAAAAAAAAAACTTGTTCCAACAGTTCTTAAGAAGAGATTAACGCACCATACGCCATTCCTGTATAGAGGGTGGTCTCATCTAGATTCACCATGCTATGAACCCTGGGAGAAAAAAAACAACAAAAAACAGAAGTTTAACATTTGAAATTAAGCAGAAATAAAGTGGGGATCTCTCTGATCCTATATCCCTATCAGTGACTATCACTGATGTGTTTCACTGGTTTTCTTGATCATATTATCATATAAGTGCAATTACTAACAGCTCAGGAATAGGCTCTCCTTTCAGTGGAGGCATCAGACCCCCGGCTCCTAGAAGACAGTGCTGAATAACGGTGAGGCTCTGTAGAACATCATCTCTGAAAGTACAAAATTACAAATACAAATCTATCACAAATAGAACACAGGAGTGAAATCTACCAAAATAAAGAAAAATGCAGTGTACAGCTAGTGACCTCTAAAAGCAGAGCACTCAGAAGTTCCTGACCTGCTCATGTCCTGTTCGCCTTCTGCAAATCTCTTAAGGCGTTGAAGTTCAGGCTGAAGAATAAGGTCCAGTAAATAAAAAGCAAACGAGATCTCCTCAACGCTGGGTACATGCCACTGGATTTCCAAATTCCACAAGTCCCCAGGCCGTCCCCAGTCCTGCATGACATTAACATCAAACAAGTTATTATGTAATCAAACAAAAACCCGCCCTACAGCCCTGCAATGCTTTATCAAGAAAATTCTGCTGCAGATACAAATGCTGATGAGATTTATGTTACGCAGGGCCAACATACGTCAGCAGAAGGATGATGAACACAAAAAATCAAAAGAATTGAGATTTATAATCAAAGTTATTTAAAAATATAGCGATGTTAATATTTGTCCTATTTGTGACAATGATCATGCTGAGATTACACACCTGTAAAGAAAGATATGAGGTACATATGTACGCTACCATCATTATATAAAAAAGATAAATCACAGGAATTTGATATTTTCTATTCTGGTTTGGGTCACAGGCACATGTGCAGATACAAAAACAAAAGTTGCTATTTGCAAATGAAACTTTGGTCTAAAGACAAAAGATTTTACATTTTTCAAGTAATAAAAACTTTCATGATTAGATATTTTATGCATTTTACATCGATTAAATCCTTTACTTTTTGGATGTTCACCACTAATAGTTAAAAAAAAAATCAAATCATTCTTTAGAAGACTGACTGACCCAAAAACTGATATCCCCAATTGTGTGTTTAGTGGGTAAAGAGAAAAGCTGACATCAGTGTGTGATTTCTTTAATACTGGTTAAAATAGACAAACACAGCACATTTCACTTAACAACTGCTCTTAACTTGGTAACCACACAAGAGACATCTCATTTCCTCTATGGTCCAAGTCACTAATCCAGCCAAGTGATCTACTACCCATGCCTCTAACGAGGAAGAGACTTAATGGGATCAAAGGACTAAACAAAGTAGTAGACAATTAATCAAACCAGGTCACTGCTTCACTAAGACTTTTCTGGCTAATGGACAAATGTCTCTAATTGCTAGTGTCTGATTTTGACCTTGACTCACCAGTTGAGTATAGTAGTAGTCTTTGAAGCCAGTTTCTGAGAGTAAATGCACTTGACAGCAAGACTAATGTGCATTATATATAAAGCATATTTGGCATTTGTACCTTAATGGGTAGGTAGTCCCCAATTGGTTGATGGAAGCCTCCTGGCACACTGCAGTACTCTGTGGGGTAGATGAGGGCTGTTGAGCGAAGGATGTGGTGCAGCAGGTTGCAAGCCAGAGTGTAGCCCTGTTTACACTTGAGGTGGAGTGTCAACTGCAAAATCTGAACCAGCTCAGAGCGATAGGGCAGGATCTTATCACCATCCACACGAGACACCTGCAGGCACAAATAGCAAGAAAATAAAATAAATATTAAGGCACAGAATTATCTAAGTGAGGGGTTGGCAAACAGAGATGTTAACTGGAATTAAAAAGAAGTGAATTCACCTCAGAGAGCAGCTGGAGATTCCACAAAAATTCCTTGTCAAGCTCCTCCTCATTCAACACTTCCTCATCTGTTCAAAAGAAGTGTGCATCAGGTAAGTGACATCAATTCAGGGAGAGAAAACCAGATTCAGGGATTTGGAAACATCATCTACGTATGACTGTTCCTGTGTGAGCGTTACTTACTGACAGCGATTTGATTGATTGCATTGCAGCAGTGTGGTACAAACACCTTGAGTGACTCTGCAGGGTGACACTGAAAACAAAAGCAGAATGAAAATGGAACAAACAAATTAAGGAGCTACACGAGAAGTTTGAGTGGAAGATATTTACCTTAGCCGCAGCTCTACACATGTCAGCAACCATTCTTCCGGCTACACGAGTCTCAAAGATGTTCGTGGTTGCAAAGTTGAACACCTTTTCTAGAGCCACCTATTAAAACAAAGTGACAAATGTGTTCATATGTATAAATACTGTAAAGACACAGTATATTTTTCAGTTATTAATAATGAAAAAAACAGTCAATTAGAAGCAAAGATGCACCAATAGTGAATTTCTGGGGCCGATATCAATGTTCTAAACAACAATACCTCCATTAGCTGAAAGATTTTTTTTTTTTCTTCCCCTCACATTTGAGGAAAATGAAAATAATGAAACTTAAAGCCATAATTAGACAGTCTTTGAAGATTCAGCCAGAGCAAAGCTTCAAAGATTTGCTATTGACCACTAACATCAGTCACTGTCATTGTTTATTTGCCAGCATCAGTTAATAAGCCCGATTTCAGCCATGTCTCAGATGATGTCTAGGGTGGAGTTAACAATAACATGACAGCTGGCCCCCAGCTTTCATTCTAAGGAGAAAAAAAAGAAGCCCCTGGATAAAAATGTGTTGGTTGTTTAAAGAAAGACAATGTTGAATTGCTATATTTTGTTGTATACTTTAAGATAGTTTCAAGTAACATGTCAGGTACGTTTAAGTGGGTCAAACGGACAAAATAAGTCTGTTTAATTCATTCATCCAGATCCTCTTCACTATGTCATTCTTTAAATCCCATCCAGATGTTGTTGCACATGGTAAGCTTGCAAATGTTTCACAATAAAAGCTCAACTAAAAAACAAAAACAAAGGCAAACAAAGGATGTCTGCCAACTCAAATCAGAGAAGGTATTTAACTTTATAGGATGGGCTGAGCATAATGTATCAACTTTTATAGGACATCTAGGGATTTCTTTCTTCCAGAAATGTGATCAATTATAGTTTTAAATCATGGGAAACTTCAATTAAAAAAAATATAAATATGCTTTTAAAACAAAGGCCTATTGCCTTCTTGCAGTTGAGGCAAAACACAGAACTTATTTCACTATAAATGACTGAATTCTTATTCACCAGACAATGCCCCAAAACATGCTCTCAGACGTCTCAGACTCACATGTCATTATTTAGAAAGCATTTGGTTCAATATTAGACTTTTCTAAAGTACTGTTTATGTGCAACTAAGAGCATGAAAAGACGAGACTGAGTCTTAACCTTGAAGATGTCCAGGGAGCACTGTGTGAGGATGGTGCTAAAGGTTGAAGACAGTCCGAGCTCTACCAGGCTCTCCAGATGAGTCATTTTCTCCGTTTCGGTTTCCTCTCGAGTCTGTTCTAGAGTGCTGCTGTCTATCAGGGCAAAGCATCTGTGCAGGGGAAACAGAGAAAGAAGGAGGGGGGGAAAAAATGCTCAAATACGTACTGAATATAGAAAATACTTAATTTTACTGTTTTTCTCTCTATATATTATAACTTATTGATGCTTTCCTCTAAAGACTCAGCAGCAGATAAGCTGGATGCTCAGAGAAGGGAAATCTAAGAGGACATAGATGAAACTGAGTGGAACCAGGCTTGCTTAAAGGCACAAAAACAAACAAACACACGCTTCAAACTCCTGCAATATAAATGGCTTATGAGAACCTATATAAAACCCGTTAAGCTCCATCATATGTCCAATGATATTCCAGACATCTGTACCAAATGTATAGTTGAAAAGGGAACTCTTCTCCATTGTCTATGGGAATGTCCTAACATCCAGGAATTTTGGAAAGATGTCACCAAATGTCTGTCAAAAGTGTTTAAGATACAAATCCCTTTGAAAGCTAAACTCTGTGTCCTTGGTATATACCCAAAAGAATTTAAACAACCAGAGAAACAAACTAAAGTACTGGACTATGGACTACTTTAAGCTAGAAGAGCCATTGCATTATGTTGGAGGAGTATGGACGCACCCTCCATAGGACTCTGTATGAAGGAAATTGCAGACTGTCTAGGCCTGGAAAGACTAACATATATTGCCAAGGGCAGACAATGGGACTTTGTAAACATGTAGGGGCCATATGTAGATATTTTACAGAGCAGAGGTGAAAGATGTTTATGTTTAACTTAATTTTTTAAAAGATGTTTAACTTAATTTTACTACAGGACTACAGAATGGGAACTATGACCCAATGATGGAGAATTGTACTGCTGCTGAACAGCTTCTCTCCTTTAATGTAGACAGTTTTGCATTAATGCTGCACATACCGGTCCATGAACTGAAGCACAAAATCTTCAAATTCAGCTGAGGCCGAGCACAACTCTCTCTCCATCTTAAAGTTGCCAAAACAAAAAAAAGGAACAGAAGTTATACGTAAGCATAATGTAACACTTTGGATTTAAATACAGAAAGATGGAGAAAGAAACCAGAAATTCACCTCTGTCAGGTCCGTTCTTTCATGCAGGGCAGACGAACAGTCCACCAAAGGCACAAGCGTCACAAACGTAGCAATAAACTGGAATGTGATCTGTAGGAACACGAATGAAGTGAATTAATTCACTCAGTCAGTTTTAGGAAGTCCAGCAATAAGATAGACATGAACATCAGTGGTGCCCACCATGCACTTGCTGAAGTCATTTGGGTCGACGCCAGGCAGAGCCCTCATGAGCAGGGGTAGCATGTGAGTGGGCCCCTCAGGAAAGCGCTGCCCACCTGACACTAGGCTCCGCGCCACACCAATCATGCAGCTCAGAGTAGCAGTCAGCTGGTGGGGCTCTGTTAGAGTCTCTAAAGCAGGGTATGTTCTGTGGCAGAGCGAGGGAACAATCAGTCTTTTGTTTTCATTATAAAATGTAGCCTCTTTTTTTTTTTTTTTTTTTTAAATAATTTTTTTTAAAAAAAAAAATTGGGTTTATTATTGGGGTCAAATTTTTGTTTTGGATTCTCTACTTCAGTACACACTTACTTCTCTAACACAGGAGGGATGACCAACTCGGGCCTCATTAATGCCAAGTTCTGCAGGGCCTGGGCTGCATCGAGACTGCCCGTCTTGCTGAACATGGCCAGCAGAACTGGCTGCATCATGCTCTCCACAAAGTTTGTGATATCCTCCTCTGTAAGCTTGTGACTATCTGGTATTGGTGTAAGCCATGTGGGCTTTTTGTAGCGCTCTCGGTGAAGCCGCCGAACCACGCTGGCTGGGAGACGTTGGAGCAGTTTCATGAGCTTCATCTGTGCATGCGAACAGAGGGGGAGAAACACAGATGCATGACAAAGAGGTGACGGGGGGTGGGGGGCTTGCATGTACTCTGGACAAATGGAAAGGTAGAGGGTGCTGTATGAAGATGACATCATGAACATACCAGCTGAGAATTTAGAGGTCATAATAGCTTCTTGGCTCACAGCAATGCTGCCATTCTGATTTTTCCATCTCATATATGTTATATAGAATATACTACTAAAACATTTTTATATATTTGTACATGAGCTCAGGTCCATAAAAATCAGATGAGTTTAAGTGAAATCCCCCCCCCTTACGGTCATGTGGTTGCCAAACTTTTCAACTCTTCCTATCCCACCAGATCGTCAGCTGAGTCACACAGCAACTCTTTTTTTAGTTGATTGCAAAACGATGTTTACATGTAATAAAACAACATCTCACATCTATCCAATCAGCACCCTTAAATAAACATACTCATCCCTTAATCAAAACAAAGGTTTGTGTACCAGGACATGTTGCTACCTGCAGTGCTTCAAGACAGGATCCTCAAAACAGAAAGGCATGTGGTCCTAGTGCCAGTGACCTTTAATAGCATCACAGCTATCTCATTCACGTGTCCTGCCGTTATTTCTGAACCAGAGTCTGACATCAACCATAAAGAGATTCAGGAGGCTTCCCGGAAAATAGTATGCAACTATTCCCCCCGTCCCTGTTAATTTGATGCTGGAATTATAGTTGGACCAAGATGATGAGTGATGTAATTACACTCACTGACGAAAATCAAAACAACATGACTCAAGATTTCTTTTGATTTAGTTATTTGTGAGTCTCGTGATTATGTAACAGCTTTAACTCACTTATTAAGACAGAAAGTTAAAAAATGCTTTCTTTTTACCATCAACTGCAAACAGTTAAACACATTTTCAGACTTTCTGTATTGAAAATGTGGATTTTCTTTTTATCCTGTATTACCATCAATGGTAAAATAATACAAAAAGTATGGAGTTTCCAGACTCTTAAAACCAACTAACTGTGTGGCAGAATGTAAACACACAGACGTTCTGCAAGCTTGGGTTGTTTACTGGGACAGATTTCTGTATTTAGCGGTCCATGTGTGCCACCAGGTAGTTTGCAGTAGCAAGGTTTCAGTTGTAAAAACATGGTGTCATGTATTTGCATGTACCAATCTGAGCCAAGACAAAATGTTGTGGGGTTATTTTTTGTTGCTATTAATACTAAACTAGCTTAGAACTAAGTTCTAACGAAGGAGAGTTCCTCAGTTTGAGTGCACAACTGTTAAGATTTCGTTACTAAAAGGTTTTTAACTGTAGCAGTAGTTTATTTAGTTAGTAGCTTATACATTTTTTTCTCCATTTATAAGCTATTTTGAGCCGTTTACATAACAAGGCAGTCCACATTTATGGTTAGTTCAGTTCCAGTCATCTAAAAGTACAAAGAAATGACTCACCAACCACCGGCCATGATTTGATGGGTGAAAGAAGGATGTAATACTGTTGAAAAGGCCACTGAGCTGAGCTTGAGCTTGCTTGCTGGGTCCCCCCTGAAATTGGTACAGTGAAGATCACTAAGAATATCCCATACGCCTAATTTCAGTTTACTATATACAGTGGAACTGCATTCAGTAAATGCAGTATATATGAAAATATACGGTATACTGTAACAGAATAGGATTTATGATCTACGAGCTAACCAAGAGGGCTGACACCCAAACCACCACATGGCTGATGTCGTAGGCATTGGTGATGTATCGCGGTACGATCATCTGACTGGTCCCAACAGGAAGATTCAGGCTCCTCAAAATTCTTGTGAAAATCTGAAATGTGACAAAAAAATTTGTAAGGATATTGTTCGTGAGTTTATCTGGATATTGACTGGTTTCTTTGAATGTTTATCTGTGACAGATACTGGTATCACTTGGGGGAAGTAGACAAACATGATGCAAGAAGGAAAGCAAGCTCAATAAAGTAACCTGATAGTTTGTTTGCCTGATAACCAGCAATAGACATGACATACAAACCAAGAGAACACATAGGAGCATGTGCCAAAATCCTCAAAAACAAGCTAAGTTGTGTAATGTGCAGTGGAAAGGAACAACAAACCTTAGGAATATAAGGGTCCCAGTTAATGTAGCCAATGTTGTCATTGGCCAAGCGGGCAAAGAGATTAACCAGATGCTGCAAAAACGTATGATGACATGTTAAATAAGAAAGGTAAAAAAAAAATACTGACTGTTGTACATATGAAAAACAAATATATATAGATTCATGTACTTACAACTTCCCAGCTCGGAAGATTTTGCACAGATACCCATAAGCTGATCAACTCGTCAAACCACAACCTGCCAGAGAAGCAAAATCAGGGGGAAAAAAATGTTCAAGTTCGTAACACACGTGTGACATGTGACTGACAAGAGTGAAAGACAAGGAAAAAAAATCCCAGTGAAATTAGGCAGGGGGAGACGAGGACTGGTTAATCATAATGCGACTCCCTTACTATAAGCAGAAAACAATGTAGGGTAGTGTTTTATCTTCTAGCGCTAATCTTGAATTATTTATAACTTTCCTATAAAGAACTTTGTAATTTGGTGAGCATTAATAATTTAAAACTCATTTCCATGTTTGGGTCAACCTACTGCACAGCAGTTCAAATTAAATGTGAATATACATTCAAAATATACATTTATGTTTAGGAAAGAGCAAAAGTAACATAACCCTCATAGCAAAGACAGAATGAATTAACCCTTTCTCAATGCGCTGGTACAAAAATATTATTGTAGCATTTAGCAGTACCCAACGAGTTAGCACTTAGTAACTACTCCTTTTTGAAGATGTCAAGAGTTTAAGCACACAGCAAATTCTACCCCACAGTTTCAACTGTTTTTAAGTCAAGAGGCTGTGAGGGCCAAAAGCTTTAACATGTGGCTCTGACAAGAGTTCCTGGTGGATTTTTAGTTCTTCTGTAGATCATTGTCCTCTTGTAGCAGACAGTTTTTCAGCTCTTAACCAACTATATGACATCTGCATTAAGAGGGAGCTAACTTAACATAAATCAGTGTACTCTCCTAGTGCTGTTTGCAAGCCTAGATAAATGATGAAGGTTGCACCAGGAAGGGCGCCTGGTGTAAAATCTTTGCCAAATCAAACATGGAGATCATCATCCTTTTACTGTGGCAACACCAGGAGAACACTTCCACAACCAGTTACAATATTACTGTCAATTTCCACTGATCTATTTGCAGTCCAACTGGGGTTTTACTTTGCCTCTCTGATTGGCAGATGAGCTATTTTATCTCAGAGTTTTCCAGGTGTTAACCAACATTTCAATCTTTTGAAGGACTCCATTGTTTTTTCAGGAAAAGATTACCAGTTACAATCCAAAACAAAGCATTACAAGTAGAAGGGTGCTAAAGAATACTGTCCAACCACTGAGTGTTTAATGCTGTGTATACGACGTAATAATGCAGTAAAAGCTACTCAGTAACCATGAAGCAGAAGGTTGACATCTTGATGGTGTAAAACAACGTTTTACGTCTTTAACTAAAGCTCACTAGCATTGTTATCTTGCTTCAGGGTGCCCAAACTTATGCTGTACATGAATAATAAAGTTTCCTAATATAAATTAAAACATTCATATTTACTGAGATTCAAATGGAGCAGTTAGTTAAACGATATGTTATAGGATATTTTATTGCCTTGATAGAAGTGCAGCATGCTTTAGACGGACAGATGACACCTCCTCAGCACCTTTAAACATTGCTAAAAGTCGGGATAATAGCCAGTAAGGGTTACTGCTGGAGAAATATATTTACACTTCTTTCATTTTATTTTATTCTGATTTCACTGAAACATTTTAAAGGGTTATATTTGTCTATCTGTAACTACTCTTTTACATGTTTTACTTAATTTGCCTATATATTTGTGTGCTTTTATTGTATTGTTTGTTTTTTGTACACATCTGCTTCAAAAAGTTCTAAATCTCAATCAGACGACTGATTTAAATAAAGGATTTATTATCATGAATAACAATAATAATAATAATAATGTACAATGAAAGGATACAGCTAATATAGTAATGAACTGATTTTCTTTTCATTTTTAAACAAGCATCAAAAATAGTAAAAAAAAATTTAAAAAAGGAGTCAACATATGTCTCACTCCAGTTGGTTAGGATAAAAAAAAACGGCCTCTGTTCTCTTTTTTAGCACTTGTTTCTATGTCTCACTATGGGATACGCCCCTCGCATATCACAGTCACTTATTCCATTATGCCTGCCAGTTCTGAGTGGCAGTCGTGACATCTGTATCGGGACCCTCTACTTTTGCAGATGGCTGACTCTGTCTCTTTCCATTCATCTCTTCTTTATTCAGAAGAAAAGCTTTTTTTCACCCCCTCACATACAAAGGCTGATTCTTCATAAAGTCAAGCAGCCAAAGTTGAAAGAAGAGCGCAAATCTTTCTTTATCGACAGTTACAAGGACTGCCAACGTAACTGGTGTAGTTTTTTTAATAAACTTGAATTACGTGACACAGTCTGCCACTGGAACACATGACTGTGTAGACATACTGTTAAATATCATAGCTCATTTTTGAATACCTTCCCTCTGAAGTCACATGAAACTTTGAATAGCAGTCTACGTGTAAGAGAAGAAAAGAGGTTTCATACTTAAAGCCCCTGTGGTGCAGCTCAGGAGGCAGAGTTGTTGGTAGAAAGAGCTCAAAGTAGCTGATTGCTCTTTGCATGGTGACATCAAAGGGACAAAGGAGTGGTCTCCACTCATCCAGCATCTCCTGAGTAGCAGCCTCTGAAAAGTACCTGCATTAAGTTAGACAGAAACAAAATCAGATTTATTTATTTTTTAAACACATGGTGACAATATATAACATTCACATGACTGCTCATAAAAATACACTACCCATCCACTTTATTGGATAAATGTTTAATATGTAATCCAAAAAGTTCAACTAGAACCAGCAAACTTTTGCATTTTCAGTTCTTTCAGCCTGTCACAGTTGTACCTAATAAAATGGCCAGCCATTATACATGGACAGTTGAAACATCTCAACCTTCAAAGGTGTGGTTCAAAGTGTGATTCAAAGATGGACAAGCTTCATAGAAATCACTTGCTCACGCACCTGAACATGTACATCAGGTCTGGAGACTGACAACTTCTAATGAGTACTTGAAACCAGCAATGAAACAAACTAAACTATGAATAACCTTCAACACTGCTGATTCTACTTAAGCGAATTAAGATGTATCAATTATGAAATTAACAACATTTTAAATAACAGTTTGCCTGATGCTGAATACAATTTCTTATTTCTAATTGCAGATTACATTTTATTAGATTTTAATGTAAGAAAAAAATTCTAATCTGCAGTAATGTTCAGAGTAAGGTTCAAATCCAGGCAGGACAGGAGCAGATTACTGATATACACACACACACACACAGACAGACACACACAAGCTACTCTTGGGAACAGCAGAGAAGAGAATTAAACAATCAGAGGTGTGGTCGGGCTCACATGATTTGATGCTGACAGTGCACATTACAACAAGTTTAAGGAGTCTGGCATGTAAGGGTGACCACTTATCTCAAGATTGGCCTGAAATGGTCAGAGTATTCTCTGAATTATTGATCAGAATATCAAATGTAAGAGTGCAGGGGCAGAACTGGTCATTTGGAAAATCCAGGCAAACTCTTGTCTTACTTTGTTTTGTTTTCTGGTTTTTTTTTTTCTTTTTTACATCACAGCTATATGCATACATGGGGAAAACAAATCAATGTACATTTTATTTCCTAGTTATTCTAACTATTCAGAATCTCATTAGACTATAGAATAAGATTTTATATGACTTCAGATCAAAAGCATTCAACTGTGAGCCATAATCTTCATTTCAGTATCTATTCATTGAGGTCATCTCTGCTATGTTTGTGTTCACATTACAGACAAGTGACTGAAATACCCACAAGCAGCAGCTACTGAAATTCCAGAGTTGGAGCACAATGTCCCACAGATGGGAGATTATAAGTCATACACCTGGCACATTTTTAGCTGTTAGGATAAATCCTACGGTTCTCAGGGGTCAAAGACCTGAGAGGATTTTCATGGTGTGTTCAGTGTTTATTTAAACCCTGCAGGTTATTTCTGATCACCTAGTCATCTCTGTGATCTTGTATTCACTGGTGGTGTTGGGGAAAAAAATAAATAAAACAAAACCAAGTGTCCTTCATTCTCCCTCAATGCTGATCCACAGCGTCTCAGCAGCGAACCACAAATCATTCTCGCTTCTCACACTAAGAGGAAACTCTCACACAAGACAGAATTAGATTAGATAATAGGATTATCTGCCTAAGTGCAAACTTAAGGACGAATCCTAGTGCTCACCTAAGATACCTGCGAGTGAACTATTATGGTGAACATGCAGCTTTGCAATTATAAAATGACCCAAACGCAGCGCTTCTTTGCCCAACTTTTAAACAAAGGGTTAAGAAAAGCAATATGCATAAAAACAAGAAATTCTCAGACTGATACGCAGTTATTAGACCAAATGTCTGCAGTACTGTTAAACCCCTAAATCCAAAGTCAAGGCAAAATGAGGACATTCATAAATTGCTATATTAAGGTGTACTTACGGTCTGCAGCTTTTCACAAGTGTTTTCAACACGCTTTCCACAGAGCTGTAATGAAAAAAGGAGTGAGACGTTTTTATTAGGCTGTCAGTAAAAGACTGATGTTGGTTACAGTTAATCAGCTTTCACATCAGTGCAATCTCAGTTTAATTGCATGCACACAGAAACTTTTTGACACATCTGACTAACGTGCTGTGAAAAAGGAAAGTTTACAGGTTGGTGTATAGTGATAAAACAAGCAGAGTAAATGTTACCTGTATTGTCTGAGCTTACTGAGTTCAAGCCAAAATGAAGATGCACATGTTAATCTGTTTGTAACTGCAACCACCGTAACCCTTACAAAACAATCTTACAAATACGACATATTAGCATCGTTTACAAATTTTCACC
>VURO01048460.1:41750-68638 GCA_015108175.1 Pelvicachromis taeniatus
ATTTTCACCTAGTTAAAAAAAAAAAAGAAAAAAGAAGGTATTACAAATTCCTGACGTGATTATCTTCACATACAGACTGAATGACAGGGAATGATATAACCACAGCTCTTAGGCTCATTTCTACAATACCATCTATCTACTGACATGCAAAGTCAAACCATGCCTAGTTGAAAAATACCACTCAACAGCTTGTTATCCATCTTTGCATCACTTGAGTCTTTACATAGCTGTAGCGGACGCAGACTTAATTCTTAATCATTATGGGTGATGCTCTGCAAGCCAAACTGCAACCTACTGAATGCACTGATCTACTGTTTACACCAAAAGCCCACAACACACCAGCTAAAAACCCAAAAATATGCAAATCCAACAACAGAAAAATGTGAGTGAGCGCACTCTGTGGTAAGGACCGCTCTATATAACCTACAAATACTTTACAGTTAAAAAAAAAAGAAAAAAAAAAAAGAACTTGGGACTCCTAAACGATTAAACTCTTGAAAATGCTGCTCAGTAAATCAAGGACTTCAAAGTAGGTTAGAGTGGGGATGTGTAACAACAAAAACAACAAAAAGCTAGACAGCTTATGAGTTAATGAAACTACTGCCAAGCATATAACATAATGAATGCTTCACATTGTGTCATAAATACTGTAAACTGTACTACATCTTAATATGGCCATCAAAATCTGATGCTGTCATCACATAACATGAAAGATTAGAAGCATTTAAGAAAACGTGTTAAATACAATAATCATCTATTAATAGTAGCTAATGGTTGATATCGGGAACAGGAGAATGATACAAAAATTTGTTAGCTGCAGTGCGACAGTCTCCGATATGGGTGAAATGTTAACATTGATTAACTCCTGATTTTTTTCCTTCTCTCACAAGCTGCATATGGGGTGTCCAGCTTTTATTTTCACATGCAACATGGTGTCTCAAAGGATGAATTCAAAGTAGAAACAAAAAAAAAACAAAAAAAAAACACAAAGAGAAATGTTTATCCTTACCACCTCTGAACCAATTTTATCATTACGTGTTTAGAGGATGAACGAGGCCGTAGATAACTGAATGTAAAAGGAGACAAAGGCATAAAAACACACATTCAGCACACAAGATAGTGCCTATTACTTGTGCAGCAACTTATACAACTCATTAAATATTTAGATATTATCTTTTCGTGTGCATTAATATGGGCTGGACAAGGATTAGCTGACCAACCAAAGCAGCTTGCTTACATTGTGGCTCAATATGAAAGCATTTTGCTAGCAAAGTAGCAATGTTCCCATAGCACCCTAAAAGAGCACCTCGCACTGCTTGCTAAGAACTTCCCAGGGAACTTCATGGGTGTTGCACAGGACAAACCAACATTTTAACATCTTTGCAAAACTATTCTGAAGACATGCTAAACTGTAAAAATCATAGTGGCTACAGCTCCCCATAAAAACAAGCATTACGTGGCATGAAACATGATAAGCTAAGGTATAACAAACAGAATCTGTTATCCTGTGTACCTTGATGTATGCATTTATCGATTGATAACTCAAATGTTCTGCATTATTACAATTTATTAAAAGTTAAGTCAGTCTCCAAAATTAACTAAATTAACAATGTACAGTCTTGAAATCATACCTTGGTTGTTTGAAAACAACACAATAGATCCTTTTAATTTGAATCGGAAAAAATAAATAAATGGATGTTAACACCAGGGAAACAGTCTACTGAAGTTATGAAAAAAAAACATTGACTTCTAACAGCCAGGTCATGATGCCTCAGAGCAGGCTTTTTTTAGACATCCTGTCTGATAACATTTGACAATGGTGCTGGCAGGCAGAGTGAAGTATTGGCCAACTTAGAGAACGATGAGAGATGAGTCATTTTAAAACAATAAATATGATAATGCACATCTCTGAGACAGAGAGTGTTGCAAAGGGCTGCGCACACAAAAACTGCAACAAAATGTTGACTAACAAATGGCAGGAGAGTTGGAGGGAAGCAGATTTCCTCCAATCTCCACACAGCTGGTCAATTGCCGTATTAAAGAGGTTGTGAATGAGAAATAGTTGCTTCTTTCGAGAAGTTACAAAGAAGGATTAATGAAGATGATTGTGTCACATATTATAAAACAACGTAGAGGTGGAGGAGCTGTTTAGTGCAATTTGACTGTCATATGTGAAATAAACATTGCCTAAAGCACATTATGTGCTGCTTTACAAAAAAACAAGATCCCACCTAATTTGTGAAATCTAACCTAACAGCTAAACCAAAAAGTATACCGCATTTCTAAGTTTAAGCACAGTTTTTATTTATTTTTTTAATAACAACATTAGCAGGCTTCACTTAAAACCAGAGGCATACTTGGGAAACCAGTTGAGGCCGAGGTGCTCCGTCTTTGAGAAAAGAATCCTGTCATACAGCTCATACAGCGGTCTCCACGGCAATTCAAGGTCCTCCCTTGACAGGAGTTCTCGTTTCCTGTTAAGATGAATATGACATATGTATAGAAATTGAGAAACATGCAAAAGCTACATGATCATGCAGTCATCACCAGACAAATCATTACTGGTGAGCTTGCAGCATGTTTACATGTAACTTCACTCTTGGAGAAACCAAAAACACATCTGTAGAAGCTGTTGAGTAAACCACTCTTACTTGAGGAGGTTAATAAGAAGCCGAGCAAGGCCCTGCATCATGCTGATCTCCAGCTTGGGTATCGTCACTAGCTCGTAGAGCAACTTGATAAACAGCACATGGTCTTCTTTGCTGAATTTGCGCCCATACAACCTCATGTACCTTAAGGAGAACAGAATGTGGGAAAATTACTCCAGTTTCAGCACAGATAATAAGAGGTCCAAAATGTTTACATGTATAAGACATAGGAATGTAATGAACTTGGTAATCAATATAATAATTAAACAAAAATATCATAAAACAGGTTAATGTATAAAATAAATACTAAATTTGAATAAACCTTGTCGAAAACTTAAAATGAACACTGTTGTTGTTGTTTTTTTAAAATCAATCTTTAAGTGTAAAGACACTAGTAAACAGAATCTGGGTCAACCTAACAGTCAACTTTCCATTTGCCTGATCCGGCAGTGAGTCAGTCCTGAACAGAGCAATGAGCCAGCTTTTGGGACTGAAACGGATTAAAGCAGGCCCGCAACCACGTACAACAACATGAAACAGCACAAAGTAATGAACTAGCCATATTGACAATACTTTTTGCTGGTGCAATCAGGGGGTTAAATCTTAAATGTCATGTTTATGCATACTGTACTGAGTCAAGCAAAACCACCTATAGGCTCACCTGAAGAGCTTGGCACAAATATACAACAGAAAACCATGTGGACCACTGAAACAAGCTCTGAAACTATTATACTGCATATCAAAAGGTGGCTACGTACAAGGGCCGCCTTTGCAGCAGCTTAAAAGGAAACCATAAAATTAAAATTGTGCGATATCTGGTGAGACGTCATCTGACTCGCTGCTTCAAATGAAAATGTCAGCTGCGGAACAGCAATTAAAACGACACGCTACTGTGTCGCTCTGTCTGGGTCAGGTTGTGTATTTGACACTGGCCTGATTATGAAACCCGTAGCGTCCCTAATCAGATGCCCGACAGATTGTAGCTACCGGGCATTCAAAGCTGTCTAGCGTTTTATAACTCATTAAGCACAGCAGGCCGTGAGGCAGAGACCGTGCTTCGTAAAAACAAATCAAAGTTTTCGGTTTGACTGATCAGTTTGCATACCGCTCCTTCAAAAAACTCCGGCTTATTATATGATAAACACCACATTTTACACTTTACGAGTTACAGTGTTAATATATATGTTGTTTACGTTACTTCTCAATGAGCTCAATGCTGCAAACATTACCAAGTGACTAACAACTGTTACGTTAGGACATTAAAGATTAGTGTTACTTACGTGGAAAGTTTCCTCGTCCAAAACAGGACACCGGGCCATATCTCTCTAAGCTGAACAGCTCGGCCTAAGTTTCCTTTTATCTTACCCAAAATATCATTGGATTCAGCGTCTAGCCTGTCAGCGTACGGCAGAAGTTTGTTGTATACGATGTCTTTTTGAGGAACAAAATCCAATGTGTCAGGCTGTACCTTTTTCATTCTACGAGTTAAAACTAGCTAGCTTCACTAGCACTATTTTAACTTCGTTTCGATTCTCAGTTCACGATGTAATGCTACCCGGCTAATACAACGGCTAGTTAGCTACACTCTCTAATGAATAAGGTTATTATGGCCCGCACAGTGACTAAGTTATAACATTCACAAGTTGATGAAATGGTAGCTAGCCATTTAGCTGAAGTTAAATTAGCTTCCTTTACCCGAAAACATCATCAGCGTCATCTTATAAAGATATTAAGGATGATGAATTGTACAACTTTGTTCAAAAATGCCTTGGCACTGGAAATTCTCTCTTTCGGCTAACGCACTCCTAACGACCTGACAGCCAGCTAACGGTCTAGCTAAAGTTAGCGGTCTACTACAAAAGCACTGTCAGCGTCGACTGATTCATCCAACTACAGCAAAGGAGACTGCGGACGACACCCAGCTACCCGCTACACAACTATTGCGTCATATCCGCTACCTCGCCGGGAGAACTACGATTCCCGGCATCCCCTATTTCCGTCGGTGCTTTTTATAAACCTTTAGCAAACAGGATGACTCGAAATCCACTTAAGACCTCCTGTCCTCTGATGTCTTCTACTGCAGAAATTGGTTCCTCGTTTCGCCATGAAGAACTTTCTTTTTACAGAACGCTTTATGCACAAGGTTGCAATGTGAAGTCCAACAAAAGCATTAATTAAAGCGCTATTATTATTATTGTTATGTTGCTTTAATTTTGCTTTAAAATACTTAAAGTGAACTTCTGTAAGCAGACTGGATATGCCACTGAGCATATTGTCCCTGTTTATCATTGCCTAACTTACTTTGAAAATGTGAATTTATAACGAGCTTATTTACAGATGTAATCAAAGTGTGTTTATATATATATATATATATAATTTTATTTTTTAATGCATTTACCTTGAACCACTTTTTTTCCCTCTCTGATGGAATCGTATTTTCTGCTGGTTCCCAGTAACTTGAAATCCTTAAAAAAAATATGGGAAACAAACGCATACTACTACTAATACTGCAACTAATAATCATATAAAATATTTTATATAAAATTATTTATAGATTAGTAATGATGAGTAACATAACAATATTAACACACAAGCTCACAATAACCTACATTTTCAAAACATTTTATTTCAGATTCAGTGAAATTGGCCGTAATGAATATTGCCACATCAGTTTTCATATTTATGTTGAATTAAGTAGCTCTGTTGTATAAATATATGTTAGATTGTTACTCCAGTCACCCTCTCTCTATTTTCTTTAAACAGGGACTGTCATCTTGCGGTCAAATGGTGAAGTACAAATACGGATGTTTTATTAGAGAGGCTCTACTCTAACCGTAATTCCAAATACTTCTGGAGTTGGATGCAAATGCTACATAAACTACGCCAAACGTACAGCTTTGACGATAGATATGTCACGTGGAGACATTTTAAAGCAACAAACGTAATTAAACCACGTGACAGACCAAATCCAGGAAGCAGTGCGTGTTTGCGTTACTGGCATTAGTATTACGACTAGAGTGAAACGCTGCTTCATAGACGATCTTTCGTGGCGTAAATTCGTTCGGTGTCATAGCAACGATCAACATTTCCTAAAGCGACTACAGCGTGATAGTTAATTTTAACGATATAACTATGTAACTGCATAAGTATGCACACATAGTTAATAATGATCTTACAACTTCTCCTTGATTATTAGCGTTACATTCGTAAGACAGTAGGCGGAGTGTCGTGTCACAGCGTTAGCCTGTGGCAGATGGCAAAGATGCTGACTGAAAAGCTCAGTTTGACTTGTGACAGACTCCTGTCACACCGGCAGCTCGCATGCTGTTACTCTTATTTTAGCATACCACGGCACGGCAAGGAAGTACTCATTTACAGCACAAAGGACGGACAGCAGAAGGTTTGTTAGTGTCTGTACCATGGTCCGCACTCTTGCTACAGTTAGGATTTAAGCGTCAGAACAGAGTGGATAGAAATTGTGCATCGGTTCAATTGAATATATCTAAAAAATTTATATATTTACAAAATGTAATTAAAAAGTATATATTTGAATATTTGACCCACAGAGATGGATTCCTACTGAAATGCTGCAGCAAAGTTTACCATAACTTACCAGATTTGGCAAACTAAACAAACAGTTCATCTGCATTCAGACAACTTTCATTTTAGCTTCTTCTTAATTCACTCGTGCCATGACCGCGAGAACAATCCATGTATGGGCAGATTGCTTTTCCTCTGCGATGAAGGACTTTGTTGTTATTTTGCCAACCAGTTTGCTTTAGGGTGAACTCATCTAGAAGAAACAGTGTCACTTACCCAAACAGGCCAGCAGGTGGCTGTTTAACTTCTCTGTCTTACACATTTACTAGCCCTGGGCCATTCTGGCCTCAGATTATGTGGATCCCAGCATAGTATATTTAAAAATGGTAAAATCTGTGAACACTTTATGCATAAACATTTATCCATTCATCTTTTATATATTTTTAAATGTCAATAACATTGTTGGATTTAGTCACAATCACTTATGGCCTAGAGTTTACTCTGAAAATATTTTTGTTTTTGTCAGACAGTAGGGAACCTACTAAATAGATCATTTAAAATTGTGCTAGAGATCAAGGTCACATTTGTCACTTTACAGGCGATAACCTGTGAATTGTAATGGATCATGAGATATATGAGCTGCTATGTCATTAACCTTCTGGTTTTGGACTCTTTAGACAGCACAAATTTAAACTTTATGCTTTACTAAAGTATTTTTTTTTTTTATCATTTTTTTCATAGCCCCTCCTGCTAACTGGTCATCATGGTGACATCAGTGCCCTGACTTTCGGAAAAAGAAGCAGCCCTGTTGTCCTCTGCTCCGCCTCTGCTGATTACGTCATTGTCTGGGATATTGAATTGTGCCAGAAGAGAACACAGGAGGGTAACGATACATACTTCTGTGTGTTTGACCCTAACCAGTTGTGTGCTGTGAGCAGTAGAGTTTCTCTACCCCAGGACACACATTTTTCCCCCATTATAAAGCCCTGTTTCACAGTGTTGTGGAGCAACTTTACCGTATGCTTCATATCACGTCATGTAGTGAATATGATCATTTTCCTGAGTTAACTTTGAATGTAAGCAGACACATTTTTGGTTCGCAGGTAAAGTTGCAGCTGGAACAGTTATCGGGACGTGTCTGGGGGACGTTGTTCATCTTTCATTTTGTTACTCTGACGAACGAGTGGCTGCATGCACGGGAGCAACTGCATGTATTCTCAGCTCAAAGGTACCCGATGATCATGCTGCACGTCTTCCACTTGGTCAATGCACTTAGGGTTGTAAATGGACATGTTCTTATACTTTCTACTCTACCTGATCACTCAAAGCACTTTTAAAACATGTGCCTCATTCTCCAATTCACATTCATACAAGCATTTTTTTATGCTCTATCTAACATTCATACACATTTACACTCCCATGGATGCAGAGAGCAACTTAGGTTAAGATCTTGTGCAAGGATATTTTGCATGCAAGCTGGAGCAGCCAGGGATTAAACCTGACCTTAAGATTAGTAGATGACCTGCTCTACCTGCTGAGCTACAGTCACCTCATTGACTTTTAAGAAAATATTTACTACAAGACAGTAATCACCATTTGTTCTTACTCAAGTTTTACTGTTGTTTTCCACATCAGAGACCAGAAACTATCCGTACTTTGACGGGCCACCTGGGACCAGTAACATCAGCAGAGTTCTGTCCCTGGAATAACGATATTTTCGTCACCACATCAGAGGACCGCACCTTTAGGGTATTAAATTACTTTAATTTTTACACTTTTTATTTAGCAACAGTGATGTGTAATGGTTTACAAAAACAAATTGTGCACACCTTACTTGGGCTTTTAGCTTTTTACTTTTGTCTCGTCAGGTGTGGGATTTAAAAACTGAAGCTGTTTTCTTCCAGTCGTTTGTGCTTTCAGGTATGATATAACTATTTAAGTCATGTTGGTGGAGCAATAAACACTCATTCTTTTGAGCTTGGCCCCTGTAGCCTGCAATACTCTTAATCTCTATGTATATGGTGTTATTTCTGTGCCTCTATTCTGAGTGCACGCATTGCTGCGTGCAAGAAATGTATTTCAGTGTTTGCGATTATCCCTATACACACACAATAACAACCCCTCTCGCTCGGTTGTGGGCATTCGCTCTTGCTCAGATCTCTGCTCTGTGTGCCGACAGACATCTGCTGACCTGCTCTCAGTGTTTCACTCGCGCTCTCAACATCTCTGCTCCCTGCACACTCAACTCTTCTGTACATTGTTATAAACGTGCCAGAAAACCAACCAATCACAGACTTGGATGCAAAAATTCTGATTACCTGTTTTGGTCTCCAATCAGCTCGCTAACTACTGCATTCCAGAAATACTGTCCAAAGTGTAGCTAAACCCATTTATTTTATTTTAAAATATATAACTTTTTAAGACCATTGTTGGTTTTAATCTAGTTTAAACCAAACCACTCACTGGGTTTAGCCCAAAATAATTTTCTCCTCAACATGCAACATTTGTACTTGCAAATTTTTTTACGTGCGCTCAGAATAGAGGCACAATAGAGGCACAAAAATAATGCCATATTTGTACAGTAGAAATAGTAACTCTTATTTTAAAATAGGACTGGCAAAACTGGGATGTCACATTAGATTGTTGGTTAAGGACTGGAATCTCTTTTGGGGGTTTTCTCCCTGGTGTATCCAGGGTGATTGAAGCCACTGCAAATTAGTAATGATTGTTCAACCATAGGTTTCAATTTTCTAAAATTTGAACTAAAATTTGAAATATTGAACTTCCTTAATCCTTTAGCCACTCCACTGCTCACTGCATTCTTCTTGGAAAAGGACAGGCACCTTGTCACCGGTTCAACTGATGGACAGGTTGGTGACTGAGGCACGCCACAGCTCAAAAGGCTCAGACACTGAAATTCTACAAGTTGAAAGACATCTGTCTGTTTTAGGTGTGGTGCTTTTCTCTCAGTGACGATCACAAGTGTCAGCTAGTGACCAAAATGGACCTTGAGAAGATGGCAAAAAGACATCAAATGCACCAAGAGACTGTGAGCCATCAAGCAGGTGACATGACATGAAACAGAAAGTAAACTAGTTGGAAAAGTTCACTCAGTTACTTTGATGCTACTTTTGGATGTTTTCTTCCAGGGTGTGTTGGAAAATCATCTGCTGATGAAGTGGAGACTTCAAAACCTGTTCTTAAAATGGCTTTATGTCGGTCTCCTTCAGACATCAATGGTGACCAAGAGTACCAAGAGTAAGTACAGCTTGGCTGGAACAGGTCTCTTGACCCTTATTTAGAACTTCCTTTAAACTGGTAGAACTACATAAACGCATACAGTGTGGATGGATTAGTCCACAGAGGGGTAGATTTAGTAATTTACTTCATTCATTAGTCACAAGAAATAAAACGATCCAAGCCTTTCATTCACTCGCTTCCTCCCTCTCAGTGGATCATATTGTTTGATTTTAGCACAAGGAAGATCTGGTTCTCTTCATTTTTGACAGGGAATCTTAATAAAACATGACTGTCAGCATGTATTCTCATGAGTTCTATTTTGCTCATTATTCCACAAAGTGCAAATTGTATGTCATCCAGGAAAATATTACCAAAATGACTTAAAACACATATGTCAATTTTTTTTTTTTTTTTAAAGGCTGCATATTTGTGCCATTAACACGGTGTCACAAACTCCTGGAAAAAAAGTCCTTAACGACATGCCACATCCTTTGGACTAATTGCTGCACGTGTTCACACACTCACGGGAAACTTGAAGGAAACCTCACACTTCGCGGGAAACTGCTGTCTCGAAGCATAAAGTTTCAGAGCGTTGAAACATGTTGTTGCTGTGACAGGAGGCAGGCACTTGAAAAGCACCTAGACATGACTGTATTTGTGTCATTCCTAATTGCTGTAAGCAAAGCTTGTGGTCTCAGTGCAGATCTCAGCGACTTACTGACTTCACACTTTACTGTTAGAGTGAAATATAGAACAAGTGGAAGCATATCAGTGTGTGATCATTTAAAGTTTTTGAAGTTTCTATTCATTATATAAGACAAATGTATTTTCAAACAGTACCGTACACATAAAGTCAACAGTGTACATGTAATCATTATCATAGTAGGAATTATGGCTATTATTATTATTAACCTTTTGTGTGGTTCTTTGGTAATCTGAACATTTGTAGCACCGATATGCAAAAGAGAAATATTCCCAATTCTATTAGCATGTTTAAGCTACTATGTGTCAAATTTGCAATTCAAACTTTGGCTCCCTCCCCGAATCAGATGCAATCAGACGCTTGGTAAAAAAAAAATTAACACATTTAATTTTTCCACCAACAAAAAAGTAAACCTTTGGGACAATTTGAACAAGGTAATAGTAATATTTCATTTAGACATCACACATTTGAAATCATTGATTTATTACAGCGGTACAGTTTGGCACAACAGAGTTTGGGATCTGGACTTCCAGCTCATCATTCCCTGCAAGTATTTCTCTATAGATGTGGGTTCTGATAAATACATTTTGCTTTGGAGACTTGTGGGTGTTGTGGCAGAGAGGTTGAAACAGCAGTGATGCTGACGTGTCAGAGTGAAACGGGATAAATAAATTAGGAGTACATGTGGCATATGACACTAGGAAAGTAAAGCATGTTATGTGTGTTTTGCACAGTGCAGCTCGATGTGCCAAACTAAAGTAGCTCACAGGCTTTGCTCAATTAAGATTCCACATAATAGTATGAAAATAATGATGCACAAAAATGTAAAACCTTCCAAATATAAATTACCCGCAAACTCAAAACCTCAGCAAGCAGCCCAGAGCAGGAAGTGGATAAAAGAGCAGAGCTCTTTTCTTCTCTGTGGTATTAGTTTCCAGTGTGCTGAATGTATATAGTTTAGACTACATGAAGTCAGAGGTAACTTGAATCAAAGCCTATAGTCTTATGGTATACATGTCTTGCCACTTCATCACATCAGTATGTTGATCTTTTGTATCGTTTGTCTGACCCCAAATGAAAAATTCTTTAGCGAGAAATCCCTTAACATGGTTTTTCCATATGTTTCTGTTTGGGGCCCTGCAGTGACAACAGCTGGTTTTGTATTGGAAGCTCCGATGGTCTGTATGTGGTCGATCTGGCTACGTCTGAACTGGTAACAGCGCTATATTTCAAAGGTAGGCTGCTGGGGACATGGCTTTTCCAATCTTTCCATCTCTCTTTAAGAAACTCGGGTATGCCTCTGATAAAACATGTGGTTTCCCCTGAGAGATTACGATGGTGAGACATTAAAAGATTTTTTAAAAATTGATTTAATAGTTGCTGTCATTTCTTTCTTAAACATGATACCACATGATGATGAATATGATTTTCGTTCTTGTAGATTACCCTATGCTGAGCATCACCGTGGCTGGGTCATGGACCATCTCTCAAGGGTGTGATAACTCTGTGAGTAATTGGTTTTAGTATAAAGATATAGGATTTACTAGATATGAGTGTGATATAATGTTTTTAATGAGTGTTTGTCTGCAGACCGATTTTATCAACATATCGGTGTCACAACCGTGCAACATGCAGTCACTGAACTTTTGAAGGTTCTAAGTAGAAATTAAAATAGAGTGCTGCAGTTTCTGTAGGCAAGCCAGAACAATATTATAGAAAACAGCAGTTTTCCATAGGATTTTGGATAATTGCCAAATCGGATAGACTCTGTATAGAAATGAATGTAAACAGTTACACATGTTCTCAGCAGCAGAATATTAACAAATTAACTTTTATTATTGTTGGAGCGTAAATGCACCCACCACCTGTCCCCATGCCAGGGACTATGTCTGATCCCTAAACATCTTTGCTTTGTTCTTTTCTTAAAACGTCTGCTAAATAACTGAGTTTATGGTTCACCTATGGCTAACTTTTATATAAAACAGTAGTTAGTACTTAAGGTTCACACAGTCTGCGGCTATGTAAAACACACACATACACACAAAACATTAATTAACAACTTAAAACACACATTTTTGTATATATTATTACTAAAAAAAAAAAAGTTTTTTAATAAATTGAAATTATTTCCCACACAGATGCTGATTTTAGTGAGCTCTTTGTTTACCCCATGTGTGGTCATGCTGGAGGTCCGTCTATGTGACCTAGGAAGGCTCCTGGCTTGTGGTGAAGGATTTTCAGTGTTCCCAAGGTAAAGCTGGAGTTTACTGAAAAATATTAGGTAGCAATACAATATTTGGATGATCTACAATGACAAAACCTTTTTACTCACTCACATCTTACTGATCAAAACCAAAATTCAAGTTTATTAATAGGACTTGATCAAGGACACTGTGGCCTTGTAGTGTAGCTACTTGAGGTCTGAAACCATGTTTCACTTTTTATTTTGACGAGTAGTACAACAGTAAGTATTTCAGCTACTTGTTTTGTAAAAAATAAAATTTTTTACAAAGTTTTTCAACTATCTGAACCAAGCACGAAACTGCTCTGTCTAGTGACTGACTGCACTTTCTACACTTAAATTTGCATACGTAAGCTAACAGTCACAATAAGATTACTTTTTAAATGCCAAAGATTTTAAATTGTCCTCTGAGAAAGAAGGAACATTCATTCAGCCATTACTCGTAACTCCATAAATGATTACTTAGCAAAGTCCAGCAGCACCAATAAGGGCTAATTTCATCAACTTAATGTGTTTTTTTGTCTGCTTTAACAAATTTGCTATTTTGTGAGCCAAAGCATAATCATTTGAGATAGTTACAACTTAACAGAAACAATGCCGTTATACACTTTTGTTAGTCTGGTCATTTGAGCTCACCAGCAGTATTATATATGATTGTCGACTGTTTTTAAAGTTGGCCTCTTGCCTCTAATGCTTTCTGACTCTGACATTTCCATATTAACTTCCTCTATTACAAACATTCATGCCATCTGGTTTTTCATGAGTCAACAATATCACGGCATTGGAAATCAGAGGGGCTAATAATCCATAAGAGTGGAAAATGCTGTGCTCCTTCATTTCCAGTAACCCCCACAGCCCCCTCCCCTCCATTTCACCCCTCTCTTCTTTTCAGTTCTCCTCCACTGCTCAATTCTCCCCTCAATACTGAGCTAAAGAGGAAGGAACCCAGCCATCCTAAAAAGAAAGGTCAGTGTCCCCGAACACTTACCTCTCACTTATACTCATACACACAGAATAAAAAGAAAGCTACTTGTATCTGATGACTTTGAGATTTAAAAATGTGACCCTTTTTGTATTTTATTTCACAACTGGCTCATTATTTGTTTTTGCTTGACCACATATAAAGCTACTTTCAGCAGCTTAATTCATAAGGTGTTGCCACAGCAGGTAGCGCCACATGCTTGATTTGGCAAATTTTTATTTGACTTTATTTAACACTGGAGGCATTTTCTGATGCAATCTCAGTGGATTTGTTCCTCTTAAATTTTACTATTGGGTTAATTAACGTCTTGGCCATTTCAGAAGTTACTGAGAACATCTTCATTATCTATAAACCTTCACAATTTAAAGATTCCATCCCCTCATTTTGTTGGGGTTTTATAGGACTGTCCTGTTTTCATAAACAGGTATTTCAGTTAGAGCAGTACGTGCAGACGGATGGTTTCTCTTACATTAACCCTGTTTTTTTTGACTGGCTGCTTCTTCCTGTTGTGGATTCATAGGTAAAGTGAGCCTGTTTGTGTTTCTCTGGAGGACCATTAGGATCACAGATAAAGTTTATGATTGGGATCTGGCAGCTTGCAACTGTTCTCCTGGAGCGACCTACTAAATACTGACATTTACATACATACATCGTACAGAGAGGTAGTGCTGAGACGCAGTATTAGCTGTCTCCTCACAGCTGGAGTGAAGGAATTTGCCAGTGCCAGACTGTGCAGGGGGTGCACTGAAGAGTCTAGAAGTGCCGTGTGGCTGCACTGTCAGACCAAAAACCACAAACGTTTACACACTAACCCAGCATGCTGCTCTCCATACACATCTGTATTCTTAAAGTTATCTACACAATTGTATAGAAATTGTGCAATAAACCTCCGAGATCCTTGGAAATAGAATTGTTCTTCCATTGCATGTGTAAGAGACCACTGAAGGTGGTGAGTGCAGAGTAGATGTCTGTGTAACAGAATCGTGAACTGAACCTGGACTGCTGGCTTTCTGAGATGATTATAATCAGCTGCTGTTGCTTTTTGCATGATGTGTACTATAACCCCTGAGTGCTGTTGCTTGAATTAAGTCATTTATAGAAAGGATTTCAGGGAACTAGTAAAACAGAAGGACTGAATAAATTGGGAGGCATGCACAACACACATTTTCCATAGAGAGTGATCAGATCAGTCCTATCAGTCAGCATGAAAATACTGCAGATGTGAATCTGATTCATTTAGATTTCTCTGTCAGGGAGAATAGACAGCTTTACTGTTTGACCTGAGGTGTCACAATTTATTAAGAATGAAATGAAATAAAGAAACAAAGAAAGGCAGATGACGTGGAGCACAATAGAGTTTCCTTTCCTTTTCACTTCATGCCTACTCCAGGAAACACTAGAAGCTGTTGGGCCTAGTTTTTATAAAGTGTTTGTAAAACCTTACTAATGGCTATATTTCTTCCATGTTGTAGTGCTGTCATTCACGCCATTCACAATTAAGAACCAATCTCTAGCTGGTTCTTAATTGAACCAGCTAGAGATGGTACTTGAACACTTGACATAGTCTTTTCAAGTGTTTAAAAACTCTTGAAAAGACTACTTCAAGTTTATTGGTGGTCAGTTCGGTGTGATGAACAGATACGAGTCACGGTTCAGCTGCTTCATACGACAGAGTTGTTCTCGATTTGCTTTTGCTACACACAGATATCGAAACATTTTGAATTCTTTTAGATTTTTTATCAGATTTCCATTTTTTTCCTAAATGTGACATGCCCATTCTGATTTTTGCCAATTTGGATTTTCCTTCTAGGAACCATAGCTGATAGTTTATAGTTCTTTTTTTATATCCATCCATACACGCTTATCCTTTTCAGGGTTCACAATTTAATTTTCACAACTTAAAAAAAAATGTAAACCCTACAATTCCCACTAAACTTCAGTGATCTACAGGATCTTCTCTCACTGAATAAACTGAAAATAAAGTGCAAATAAGGAACTGAAAATGACTGGACCCACTGAGTTGTGTCTCCCACTAAAACATTGTGATCCAAGAGATATTAATTGCCTCCATGTACTGAAGATGTAAAATCTTGGATGGCAGAAACCAGATCTGTGAAACCAGATCAAAGAGAGAGAAACTGGTCTTGGTCTTCCGTCTGTGCCTAAATATGTGGACGCATCGTTTTAAAAGGTATAAATAAAAAAGAGCAGTTACCTTGATGCAGACCACACACTGATTTCTTGTTAACTGTGGCGTTACTCTAGCTTCATGTTTATAATCTAGTTCTGTCGCTCTTTACTAAGATGCCTCTGATACTTTTAGTTCTACTCGCATTGCTGTCTGCTACTGTCTACTACATCATCAGTGACACAGCTAATGCAAAATGAGGTCTGAGTTGACAGATTGAGAACAAGACTTAGTTGGCTAATTCTTATAAAATAAAAAATAAATAAACAAACAAAAAAAGTATTAAACATTTCAAAGAGGTTGTCCTATGTCCTTTTTAAGCTCAGCTAGAATAGCTTTTATCTGTAGCAAGCCATTTTGGCTCCCTTTAACTCATTTTGTTTGTATTTGGCTTCCCTTCATTAACAACACGTGGGTGGGCTTCTGTGCTCAGAGCCAGAGCTCTGTGCCACAAATTACCATATTGGGGATATACAGAGACAAGAGTGGAACAACTATCAGATTGTGAGTGTTTACAGCCTGAAATCTGGATCATAGGGATTCCTGACGTACACATATGCCGACCTCAATATTTGAATGATGTTCAATTCTATTTCTTTATGTAATTTGTAATTTGAAGTCCTACAACAATTTAAGTAATTTGAAGTCCTACAAGTGAACACCTGAGCAGAGCATACAGCTGTCTCACTTTGTGAGCAGAAAGTTTTTGGGTGTTGTAGCTGTTGCATTAGATAATGAGCATCCAGATGTGCTGAATATTTAAAGGATTTAAATATTAAGAAACATCTTTGAATAATTTTTTCATTAGGCTAATTCATAATGAATGCCGTAAAACAAGCACACAGCAAACTGCCGTGATTTTACGCACATATGACTTTCCTTGGAAATTTGTCTGAAACTCTCACTTTGCTTCAAATAAGTGTCTACTGTAAAGTCAGCGTAAATTATGGGATTTTTACTGCCCCATAAAACTAAAGCACCATTATACATCAGCAGGAGATCAATAGGACCATTAAGCAACGCCAAGTGAATGCGTCTCCATTTAATTGGGTCTCTGGCCTAAAATGCTTACTTTTCAACATGTGTTCTGTTGTGGAGCAGGAAAAGCTACTTAGCATGCTGTCTCACAGCACATTAGAAGAGTGGAGGGTGGTTTTGCATGTAATCCACCAGTCTCATTGAACATAAAAGGACTAATACTTTACCTAACATTTAAATACTACATAACTGATGAGACATGCAAAATGACATGTTGTGTGTCCACTGACAAGTCTTGGTACAACAGTACCAGTCAATTGTTATTAGAATTGACATTGTGTAACATCTTAATGTCTGCTCAGTTAAAATAATTTTAAAAAACAACAATTTAACTACAAGGAAATCTGGAGTGTGTCATCCACAAAGGCCAACACAACTCTGATCCTTACCAAAGTTTAATGAGCTCTTCCTTCGCCTATGCTCCACCTCTCTACCAGGTTTCATGAAATGCAGACAGACAGTTACTGAAAGGCAAGCACAAATGATATGCAGCACTGCGCAAAAGTCTTGAGACATCCTTCATTTCTTTATCTTTTGCTAAAACAGGAAATGGGTGGATCAATACATTGAAACATGTTTAAACATACAGTTGTGGTCAGAAGTTTCCATCCTCTTATCACTGGTGTGAATTCTTGACACTTTAGGCACCTTTGTACCAACTGAGCATGATTTAAATGCTCTGGTTTACACATTGTTAGATGGATGCTTCCAGCGGGATGAACTTGGAACATAAAAGTGAGCTCACTGTACTCAAATCAACCCCACAGCAACCAGATCTCAATCATATAGAGCACCTTTGGGATGTGGTGGGATAGGAGATTTGCTTCATGGATGTGCAGCGCACAAATCTGCAGCAACTGTGTGACGCTGTCATGTCAGCATGAACTAAAATCTCTAAAGAAGTTTTCCAGCACCTTGTTGAATCTGTATAATTGAAGATTAAAGCAGTTCTGAAGGCAAAAGAGAATCCAGTATCAGCAAGGTGTACCTAACGTGGCCAGAGAGTGTGTACGTATACATAGGCCTGGCCCTGGAGACTATATGACCTTTTCTTTCTTCCCCTTTGTTTGACAGAAGAACAGTTTTTGGAAGTGCTCACAAATTTTAATGGCTGTGGAAAAAGTGAGCTCATAGCGAACCATCACCGTTCATGGCTGATACACTTAATGCTTACAGCATGGAGTGGTCACCAAGAAATCTTGAATCCTCCTTTTAAAATATGAAACTGCTTCACTAAACTGGTAGATATAATGTCAGTTTAAGAATATTAAAGAGTCTTACCTTATCCTGCCACTGTACCATCTACTGATTGATGTTTTAGAAATGCAGACGTATATACTCATTATAATAGATGCGTCTTTGCTGGTGTCCTAATGAGCATCTTATCTTTTAATGAAGGAGGTGTAAAGGAACAGCCTCTGGTTTTCCACTCTAAAGTGAAGTCATCTGGATATACTAGTGCCCCGAGGTATGTTCACAGAATAACTTTTTGCCAGATAGATAATCAGATTACAGTTTATTGGACTGTCCCAAAAAAAATGAGCAGAGTAAGTTTAAAGCACTTATTTGCTTGATTATTTTTTAATCTCAGATTTCTTTTTTGTTAGGTAAAAGTATAGTTGCTATATGACAGGTCAAAGATAGCAAAATTTGGTTTTGTTGTTTGTATGTATGTTTGTTTGTTTTTTTTATTTCATTTATCCTCTTTTCAGGAGCATCATGTTTTCACCCAAAACAAACGTAAAAAAAAATTCTTCCTCTAGAAAAAAGGCTGCCGGAAATACGTAAGCGACCTATCCTAATTTAATCTGACAGACAGTGTTAATAAAATGTGAATATTGAACATACTTTTGCCATTTAGAGGTTCCCTCCTGAAAGATTACCCAGCAGACGGGGCAGCACCGGCTATTCCGTGTGCTGACGTGTGCGTGAACAAGCATGTCTCATGCCTTCAGTATTCAGGTAGGTCAATATCAATAATTTGGTCTTTTTGTCAAACTGTTATTTAAACAGTTGAAATGCTAAAGACTTGGGATTATTAATCAGGTTAAATAAAGATAAAGATCATGAGTGAACAGATTTGGGATTGTATTAGAAACACCTGCCAACATAGAACCTTTAGTAGATCTAATAACTGTCTGCGTGTAGCATTGTCCATCCTGTGCTGTAAGGGTGAAGTAAGGTAACAATAATTTATGAAACATGGCTGGCAGTATATTAGAAACAACTTCACTGTTGCTGGTTTCTCAAGATGAATGTTCCTCTTTCAAACACAACACTTCACAGTTGTGTCTTAAAGGCTGCTTTACTATTTTTGGCTGTAATAAATCAGCTGCGGACTGAAAAATCCTAATAAAACAATCCTGTGTTTCCTTGTCCCTCCCAAGGTGATGGAAAACAAATCCTGTGTGGTCTTGGAGACAGCACACTGTTACTGTACAAGTCCTGCCTTACTGGCGCTCCAGCTATCTATATAGGTGTGCGATGCAGAGATGAGTACCCGTACCTTTGTTTGATATTTGCCCACCGTTTTTAGTGTTTTTCATCAACAGAGCTTTTTTTTAATGTTTGACATTTGATGCCAAGATTTAAGAGTTGACACCTCACAGAGATAAGAAGGATGTTAACAATAATTAGTCTGCTCTCAGCTTGGAGAACTCGATCTCATTTGGTCTCCTCTGAGTATCCTTGACCTGCTCTGAAATGGATGCGTGGCTTGACATGAGAGTTTTAAAGAAAATTCTAGTTCTCTCACTAAGCGATCACTGTCAAAAACTAAACACTGAGCTCTCTGTTACCAGAATAGTGTGGTTTGCTTATGTTCCAGCGCAATAACTGTTGAAAGGCTCGCATTCTCTTCTGAGACCTTTTAGGTTTAAACTAAGCATATGTCGCTATTATACACAGTGTGAAAGATTAAAGCATTTCTGAGACGAGTGGTCCTCGGCAGTAAAATTAACACTGACAGGCAAAGAAAGGATACCCGTGCATGTCGGGCATCACTTTGCACTGGATGGCTGAAGTACAGCTGGATCACAGGCCTCCACAAGGGGGCAGCAGAGATAAAAGGAGAGCAGCTGAGGTGACACGTAGGTCACCACAGGCCTATTCTCTTCTTAGCAGTACCATAAAAGTAGATGTTGTAGCCACACTCTGTATTACCAGGTTAACTTCAGTCGTGCCTTCTTTTATTTAGGGCATGACAAGCCAATAAGCAGTTTGAGCTGGAGCCTTAGCAGACGGTGGTGGCTGAGTGCGTCAGAAGACCTGTCACTCCAAATCTGGACTCACTGTAACTCAGAGCCTGTCATTATCATGGTAAATCCCCAGTGAATGTACATATACTTATAAAGTGTCTTCTTTTTTCTTTTTTTTTTTTACCTTACTTTCACTCCCTGTCACCTTAATCTCTCATCACAGCTACATGGCCTACTTTAAGCGTTTATGAAATTTCCCTCATTCCACGGAAGTCCAAGTTCTAACCATAAAAACCAGTGTAATAAAGACCAGCCAGAGTGACCTCATATTGCAGAAATGTCCTCTCTCGGAAGGGCTAAAAAAATTTCAAATAGATGTAGAAGTTCAATAAAATGACTACAGATACCTAATACATAACTCCACACATTTTTCTCGTGTTTTCAAAGATCAGTGTGATTGTTGGAAGGATTTTAGGATCCTGTTATCCTTATGTCATTCCGATGTGTTAATGCAGGTAAAATGCTCAACTTTTTTTTTTCCATTTCCATCTGTGGTTCATGAAATTCAGTCATAGCACACATCTATAATAGGACAATTTCTATGTAACGATCAGATTGTATCTTGGACATATTTGCACAGAACTTGCTCAATTCACTGTTTCCACTGCTAATTAGAAAACTAATGGAATTTAAAAACAAGGAAGCCAACACAAAAAGCCAAATTAATGCAATTATGAAATAATGTGTTTCTTGGCGCAGTGATAGCACTTCTGCTATCAAAGCTTCAACTGAAGTTGGAGCATCCAAAACTCTGATCGTATGCAGACCCTCCTTACCTCACTGGGTATCATATTTAATGGGACACTCAGTTGCTCTGTCATGCCAAGTAAAAACAAGGGTCTGTCCTCAAGCTCCAAGGTCTCCCCATAGCTGATGCTTATCATCCCTGCTTTGTTTCACTCAGTTAGACAGTTTGGCTAGGTCTACAGCCTTTGACTGCTTGGTATTTTTGTGAAACAGCTTGGCAATGAATTCAAGTCGTTTCAGGGACAAGGGCATGTCTGGGTGAGCCAGAATCACAAATGGCTTCTGAGAGTTAAGTTTGTTAACCACTCCAAATTGTGAGGCTGTATTGATGAAATGTGGTCTGGTATACAAGTAAGTAAGATTGAAGTAAAACTGAAGTCTTGCAAATGTTTCAATAATTTTGAAAAAATACTAATAAGGCTGATTTTTGTCTCTGCTAGGGTGACAAAATGTTCTCCAAACCCATTAGAGGTGCTCAGTTCTATTATCTCGACAAATTCCTACTTCTGGCATCCGGGTGCTCTCTGTACTTGTACCTGTATAACCTGGACATCACGCGCGATGACATAAAAAGGTAATTGCAAGTGATTATACGTGTAAATAGATACATAGCAGTTTAGCGATTATAAATGCTACACAAACTATTGGTTTATATATATATGTATATTCTTCATTGGTCTTGAGCTGAATTCCTTTATAGTCATGTAAAATACATGGGGTTTTTTATCATGAAGCTGTACACACATGGATGTATTGTGAAGAAATTGAGAGAAATTCAAGTTGATTTTTCTCCTTAGATATCATCAACGGAGTGTCAGCAAATTGGCTGGAAGCTTTACGACAACATCAGCAACAGACATCACTGCCTTGTCTGCAATCAATGATTTTTTCTCGCGTATCCTTTCTCCTGTGTTACTGTTCGTATAGCAGAGGTGTTTCAGCTCACACTGCAGACATTTCCCAAGTCATCCACAGCAGTTTGTCTCTGCTGTCTTTAGATGTTGTCCGGGGGCTTCCAATGTGGATTTTACCTGTAAACGAAGGAGGTTTCTCTGGTTTATTTAGGAATGGGAGGGTTTACAATGCATTTATTTTCCAATAAATCCACTAACATGAGGTCCTCTCAGGAGTAGTTCTGCCCCACTTTACTTCACTTTGCCCTACGATGTACAGGCCAAAAAGAAAATGAATAAATAGTGATGATATATTTTAATATGCAGATATACATATATTTAAAATCTTTTTAGAATGCATGGAGAATTAAGGGCATGTATAATTAAAGTGAGGAACACCATACAGCAACAAAATGCATAAATTATTCTTTATGGATTTTACATGGAATTAAATCAAAATGCATAGCATTTCAACTTTAAATGACCTTTAATTCCAACCCTGGCTGTGAAGACCCTATAGTAAGTGTCTCATAACTGAGGAGCTAAACAGCTACATTAAACTGAAGATGAGAAGGTGAAAATAGTGCACGATCATGTGTCTGTGGAGTAACTGACTCCACTGATTTTCACGTTAAGTACCTTTATTTTAGTATAATAAAAGTTTTGTTTATTTATTTTAGTTAATTTAAGAAAAAAAAATATTATACTCATAAATTCGCACTGATTATGCATGTCTTCCACTAAATGTATTCCTTCTCATAACTTAGAATCAGTCTATTAATAATATGTACGAGTGGGTTTCAGTTTGTGGGAGCCGCCTTGTTGCCCTGCCATATTGAATATAATGGCTGAAGTGGAAATTTCCAGTCCACCTAACTGCATTCTATGTATGTGGCTAGGGACGGCCACATATATAGCACTCCCTATAAGTTACATTTAATGATCAGACGCGCACAAGATCACAAATAGCTCTTTCAAATTATATACAACCATTTAACATTTGTACATGTGCATTTACATAGGTCTCTTTCTTATTATGTCTTCTTCCTTCTCCACCATTGCTCTCTCTTCTCCTTGATTTTCACATCATCCTCTTCCTCCTCACCTCAAGCCTTATCTCTTGAACCGAAATCAGGAATCTAACACATGCAACCATGCATAAACATGCCTTTTATTCCCAGTATTTGTGCAATTACTTATTGTCAGCTGATTAGACATGCGACCTTCCGTCTCGGCACAGCTGACAAGCCGGCTAAACAACAACAACAGCTGGTTGTAAGCTTTACAGCATTATGTCAGCAAACATTAGACTTGAGTGTCCTAAAACTCACACTTTCCCTCTGACAAACAGTTTTCTTACATTCGTATGAGAGTTTATTCACTTAGTGTCTAATAGTGTTTGATCCATTTTAAAGAAAGTTTCACTAACAGCAACAATAACAGCAGCGCTTATCAACAGAAAAGTTCAGGATATCCTCAACAACTCTTATCAGACTCCTTTCACAGAGTTTTACTGCTTTCTCCATAGTAAATAGACACGGTCACATACTTGACAGCTGAGGTAAACAGTGAACTGACAGCCAACACTCTCTACATATGAATGGCCACTTTAGCAAGGATTATGCACTTGAATTGGGAAGGGTAAGAAAACTGAAAAACGTTTCATTTGCTATCTGAGAGCATTTAGACTCATGGGTGAAATTTTTCATGTACAACCAACCAGCTCAGGTTGTAATGACTTTGTAATGATAGCTGTGGGACGCAACAGGCTTACATCATAAAATTTATTGATCACATAAAATAATGGCAGCCTTGATGGGTCAAAGTGTGTATGAAACATTTTGGTTTTTTAAAACTATTAAAATATCTCATGAGTTTTTAACACTGTGCTTTAGTAGGAGTGTCCATGTACAGCATAATAAGGCCTACAAGGTGAAATAGTCTGGGCTTCTTTTCATTTCTGTATACTTACGTGTAAGCAACAGCATGGAATGAATAAACGTTAAAACATTACTTAACAAGCTGTTTCAGACATTGTTTTGGCGTGTGGCTCAGATCGGTCTATTCAAGTATTTGACATGAACAAAGGCATAGTTGCCTCAGAGGTGCCCGATGCCCACAGCAGAGCCGTCCACTGCATCACACAGAACAAGGTGAGGCGATTCGACTGTTCGTGTGACAAAAATGACCCTTGTTACGTATATACGTGTATTTGTTTTGTATAATAGTAATTCCATTCAGTTGTATATTATCTTGATAATCACTTAATATCCACTGGCTCACCAGTGAACCACTTTGGGGTAAATTTACATTTTAGCCAAATGTTAAACAAGAATTGTTTCAAAAACTGGAAGATGTTGCTTTTTTGTTTGGATTTGAAAATCCCATTTAAAGAAGTAGATGTAAACCTAGCTTCATATATGATGATTTCAGCCTTTATGCATGATGGACTGTAGTGTGTTAAGTTGTAATGTCAGTCATCACAGTGTATATAAGCGACTTACAGTATGAAAGGACTTTTTGATACCCACTAGAGTCTTTAAGTGTGGAGTTTGTATGTTGTCCTGTGAATGCATGGATCCTATCCAGGAACTCCAGCTTTCCCCACAGTCCACAGACATACATACTAATGTCTGTCTCCTTGTGGTGGACTGGCACCTCTTCTAGGGTGTACCCCGTCCCTCACCCTGTGACAGCTGGGAAACACTCCAGGCTCTAAATGACTAACCTTTTAAGAAAATGGGTGAATGGTCTTTAAGTGCATGAACAATTTATTTCAATTGCTTCTCATTTTAGCAGATAATGTAAGATAATTTAAGAGAAACAGCTTAGGTGTAAGTGTTGCGTAAGTTTAAGTGTTTAAAAATCATAGAAACAGTGTCTAACCAGACAGCCCAATCCTAAAAAGTTGATTCTGTTCATCTGGACGGAGCATTTTCAGTGGGAGAAATATTTCGTCACTCATCCAAGTGACTTTCACAGTGTCAGCTGAGGTTTTCCCAACCTTATAAACAGTATAGTTGCATAATCACTGACACTAGCACCACTGACTGACAATGGGCTGACTGCAAATTGTCATGACCATTGATCACATAAATGGCCTCCTTGGCTCCACGCTCAAACCAGCGTTCTTTTGGGGATTTTCTTAACTAGATGATTGAGCATGCATCAAGACAGACAACCTGATATCACAGCAAAGTGTGTAATACACAATCCACCATGTCCATTTCACACTTTGTCTCTCCAAAAGGTGAAATATGAGCGCATGCCGACGTCGCAGTAAGTTGCAGTCAGGTGCGGTAACAGCAGACGGAGATATTTTATTACAAGCAAACATGAAAGTAATCATGGGAAAGCATCTCCCCCTGCTGCTAATGTAACTTCTGCATGTGTGTCCATTTCATGTTTTGGAGAGGCAAAGCGTGAAGTGGACACGGTTGACCAACATGTTTATTACATGTTTTTGCCACGATACTGGGTTGAACCAGATACTTTTTCTTGATGGCATTACCTTGGCCTCCAGTAACACTATGAAGAATTCTGGAGTCATATTTGACCAAATTGTCCTTCATTGTGTATGTTAAATAAATATGTACGACTGCATTCACACAATATATCTAAAATTAGAAACATCTTGTCTTAGAGTAATGCTGAAAAAGAGTTGATGCATTTATTACATCATTGTTATCAGGGTGTCCTTAAAACTCCCTGAAATCCTCCAGTTGCTCCAAAATGCTGCAGCAAGAGTTCTGAGAGAGATTAGAACGAGAGAGCATTTTTCTTCCATTCTGGCTTTTCTTAGAATCAAATTTCAATTCTTTCTCCACTCATACAAGGTGTTGAATAATCAGGCCCCATTGTATCTTAAGACCTCATAGTACTGTATCATCCCAATAGAGCACTTCGCTCTCGGACGGCAGGCTTACCTGTGGTTTCTTTAATAAGAAAAAAGAATAAAAGTGGAGTGGGAGGCAGAGCCTTCAACTTTCAGGCAGACACGTACGTGCGTGCGTATCTACTTTTAAGATTAGATTTAAAATTTTCTTTTCTGATAAAGCATATAGTTAGGGCAGGTGACCCTAAATCCTCCGTTAGTGCAATAGGCCTAGGCTGCAGGGAGGTGTCTCTGCATTTAACCATTAGTTATTAATTTCTGTTTCTCTTCCACTTTGTGTCTTTTGTCCCGTCTTCCTCCCCTCACCCCCAACCTGTCGCAGCAGATGGCACCCCCTTCTTGAACTTGGTTCTGATGGAGTTTTCTTCTTTCCACTGTCGCAAAGTTTTTGCTCACGGGTGGTTGTTTAATGTTGAGGTTTTCTCTCTAGCATTGTAGGGTCTTTAGCTTACAATATAAAGCACCTTGAGATTACTGTTGTGGTGTTGGCACTATATAAATAAAACTGAATTGAATTGAATTATTGGGTGGCCTAAAGGGACAGAACTCTTTACTAATACAGTTTTTTCACCGTAAACCACAAGCATTGCACTTATCTTGATAATGATAGTATTCTTTAATACGAATGCCATTTTTTTAAAGGCACATATTTTTAAGTTTTTATGTTGCTGAGTGTTGTCATAACCTCCAATCTATGATAGAGGCAGAGACATCTCCTCAGTCTATACGCAGATTGGATGACGTTGAGATCTAACCCACAAAGCGAAGAATTTGCTTGACTTGGAACCGATTACTGGTGTGAGCTTCATCTTCCATTTTACCCTTGAAGGGGCTACTATTTGGCAGATGTAACAGTCTTACATAAGGCATCTATGAGAGTTTTGCAAGTTACGCAAGACACAAGACACAGATCGTTTTTGAGGCAATAAAAGTGTTAATTTTGTGGTGTGAATGAAAAAGGTCATGGTTAAAAACAAATTTCATGGTTGTACAAACATTTCCGTGACGGACAGACAGGACATGCCATCATCAGTATCATTCATCTTGAATGTTACTCTCGAGTGCAGGAGGATTAAGACTGCCATAGGGGATGGCAGGAGGAGATTCCATGCTGGATGATGGCCTTGGAGTAAAGCTGTTCCATGATGCAGTCTGGGTTTATGTGGCCTTACTTCCACATCACTGTCTTGAACCAATCTGGACTCAATTTGTTGGTGTCTAATAAATAGACAGCTTGGGCCGGCGTCCACATCTATTATAGTGCTATGAAGAATATTGCATCACTCGCAGTGAAACTACAAAATTCATTTATTCAAGTCTTATTTATTTATTCTGCGTATAGTTAGCATTTTTATTGCCTCAAGTTTTACCATGATATGGAGGTACTGCTATCTCTACATACAAGAGTCATAAGAATGCTTGCCAGCTTTGTAACAGCAACAAAACCATTACCTTTTTTTTTTTTTTTTTATTTATAAAAAAAATTTTTTTTTTTTCTTTTTTAATTTGTTTGTT
>VURO01048460.1:72747-86401 GCA_015108175.1 Pelvicachromis taeniatus
CACTTTGGCCTAGAAAACCAGATGAATGCTTACTGTGATCTGCTAAAGTGTTTTTAAAGTGCACTAGTGACAATTAGTGTAAGCACTGTTGCAGTGCAGAAATGTTAAAGATGTAGTGATGGTGCCTTAGATAACAGAACAGGTACTTTCATTATGTTCATCTAAATAACTTGTATGTGCTACAATATAGTTTGGCCTGTTTGTGCTGTTGGCTGTGAAATTTAAATTATGTTTTTATGAGGTATTTTCACTGCATAAATACAAAAATTGGTTTTGTTGCTAGGTGGTTGCTAAGCAACACTATATACTGTAGTTATGGTTTATGGCTACATGAGTAGCTTTTGTGGATATAAATAAGATGTTATCGTCATAAATTTATATTGATACAACACTTTTATAAGGTGCACCTAGGGTCACACCACTCTAGGGTCATTTTACCCCATTGCTAATATAGATAAGAACCTTCATGGGCCTAAAATGTACCAAGTTTTTTTTTTTTAGCAGCCAAGTTTGGCTGCTAAACTCCTGATGTTGTAGGAGGAGTTGATGAAAAAAAGAAACAAACACAGACAGAGTGTTTGTGCATTATAAAAGAAAAATATTTTGTGACAAAAAAGTTCATTATTTATGAAATAACTGTTTGAAATCTTTCCAAAATCTGAAGAGCAAAACCAAAGGGTTGTCCCATCTTGTTGCTTCTGTTCTGTCTTTTTATTGAGGACTACATGAGCAAATGTCATAGTCAGCTGACAGTGTCGTTATCCTGAAAAAATTAGATAATTTAGCAAAACACATTGAATACAAGAGAAAAACAATGAAAGAAAACATGCCATTACACTGAATCAACAGTTTTCTGGCACCATCTTAGCAGCAACTCAACATTATAAGATCCATAAAGTGCTAGTACTGGGTATATCAGATTTCTTTACGGTCAGTGAATATGCCCTACTTTTAGTCCAACTTAATGACATTAGCATGTGAATGTCAAAGACATGCTCTCACCAGATGCTGTCAAAGCACTGGCCTGCCAGCATGCCAGCCCATATAGAGGCACTAGCTTAGTTACCTGTTAGTGGCATTGTAAAGACATTACATGCCTTTGCAAACCAAATGAAACAACACAGAAGTTGCATGAGGGAAACATTTTTCATTAACGAAGTCTCTTTCCTGTGTTTTGCTTGAGTCATGCTCAACTCCCTGTGCTTTGCTGCTTCAGTTGTTTGTAAAGCAGTCCATGGAGTGCCGTTCTCCTTCTCTTCCATATATTTTGCACCTTCATCGCATTGCTTCAGCATAGTAATGGGTGCACTGTGAAATAGCATTTATACCAAAGATATTCCAGTTCCCAACCATTTATTTTAAGTTTACTAGACCCAGTAAAACATTTTAGATTGCCTTATAACATACAAACTAATATAAAGCATCATCGATTAAGCATCAACGCTTTCCTTCATATAAAGTTGTTTTGAATTTATTAACATCAGGGATTTCTTACCACTGTGTGCTTCTCCTCACCAGGTGTGTACGGCGTTATGAAAACCATGTAAATCGCTACCAGCCCTGCTCTTCAGCCATCTCGCCATGTGGCCGCTTCATTGCGACGGGCTCTGAGGATAACTGTGTAAGCAGTCTCAATGTTGGGTCCATCAAAGACACCTGTATACATTGCAAACAGATAATAATCATGTTCACCGTAGGAATTTAAACATTATAAAGTAAAACAGAAAGTTTTTGACCTTTTGCAATATCTAGGCTGTTCTTCCATCTTGCTTTTCATATAAAGTTCATTTAATTTTTATTTATATAGCACCAACAACAGTTGCCCCAAGGTGCTTTATACTGTAAGTTAAAGATCACACAATAACAGAAAACCCCACAAGTCAAACAACCCACTACAAGCAAACACTTGGCAACAGTGGGAAGGGAAAGCTCCCTTCTAACAGGAAGAAATGTCTAGCAAAACCAGACTGGTTGAGGGTGAGGTCAAAGTGTCAGACATTTTGTTTGATTTATTTACTGATTGAAAAAGTTGGAATAGGTTACACAGTACTAATGTAACAAGAACTTAAAAGCAGAGTTGGCTTTCTCATGACACTGGACACACTGATCAAGTGCATTTCATGTCCTTAAGAAACAGGAACAAACCAGCAAAGACCTGACACAAGAGATGCTCAAGTATTTTATCCCACACAGGCGAGACATACATGTCGTGGTTGTAAAACATTTATGTTACATGATCGTGCATGGTAAAAGGCCTATGGCACAGGTATTCTGAATGACTTTTGGAAGAGTTGGTAGAAATGGAAATTTAAACTATACCATTACAGGACACTACAGGTTAGATCACTCAAACTGCTGTTAAGAAGGAAAGCATACCAAACACGTGACTTGTGCACTGTAGAACCAAGTGGTTAAACTTCAGTTCAGGACAAAGAAAAAAGCTATGGCCTTGTTGTGGCAAAATGTGATGGCTTCAACAAGACTATTTCTAAATCCACTGACTATATGACCTGTACTCACCTAGCACCATAAACTCACTGAGACCTACAAAATTAACTTCAAAAATGAATTCCCAAACCCTAACCTTCTCATGTCTCCCAAAACAAAGTATCTCCTTACTGCCTGCTCCCCCTGATCCTCCTTCCTATACATCTACTTTCAGTCTCAGACTTGCTCGCATGGATGTCAGGGCTGTCGCACATGTGGCACACCAGTTTTAGAGTTCTCTACTTTCTAATGTTTGACTAATAAATGTTGTCACCCAAGTTAAAACTACAACATAATTGACCTTAGGAAGGTAAAAATAGCAGCAAAAATTATTAATATCTTTATCAGTTTTACCTCCATTTAAGGAAAGGACTGTTTGTGCTTGACTCAGACATTTTTATTTGGATTCAAGCCTTTTTCCAAAGAAGTCAACATTCATGTCGAAGCACAACCGTTTAATTGCTTTTCCAGACCGTGCCTTACTTTCAAGACGTTTTCAGAAGACAGCCTCCCTTTTCCTTATCCATCTCTCTGTTCTTCTCATATACATGCTTGTTGAAAGCAGTGGAATAATATATGCATGCTGCTGATTCTTATTAATTATGGGGACTCAGCACAGCGCAGACTTTTGCATCTCTGTTGAGATCGGTCATTTCCAACGTTTCTTGGAAACTGGGAGAGTATACGGTAGTGAGCTACATCGTATTTATTTGTAGCTGCCTTGAGACTTATATGAGCCAGACACATTTGTACTTGTCTTAATATATCAAAAAGCAATCATGGAAAAAAAGGAACCTGAATAGTCTAAAAAAGACTCCCTAGATCGTATTACACATTTTCCAAAAAACGTAGCCCAAAAGTAACCGAAGTGGAATATCATTTTAGCATGGTTGATATTAAGCTTTTCTATATCGAGCTGAAATATGTATTATTTCTTATCATGAAACTGTGACTTAATTATCAATTTATTAATCAGAATATATGCTCAGTGATATACTGCAAACCCTCCTGACCCTGGTCTCTGCTCCTCCTCAGTTAGTATTGACATAAACTGATACATCATGTGATCCATGTGATATTAAAACATTCCTAAGAGAACTTTTTTCTTCCATATACCTAAATCCCTTTCAGGCATCACACACTTCATAAGCCTCAGACAGGAGTCACTCTTTTGACAGGATTCAATTGAAGCGTTTTTTGGGGTTTTTTTCTTCTTCTTTTTTGGGGGGGAACATGATACAAAACAGCTGCAGGAATTTGATGAGTCTTCATCTTGTAGCAGACATCCCCACATCTGTTTTTATCTGCCCTTGTTGCACTGAGGTGAATACATTTTTCTAAAAACTTACTGATTATATTTAGAAAAAGCATACAATAACAAACTTTCTATTCTAAGGTCTCAAATTAAACAGATCGAGAAACTCAGTATGTAAAATCCACAACTCCCACAGGGGTGATTAGCAATTCCTGACTACCTCAAAGCAAAACCACTAAGTAACACACAGTATCTGCAAGGCTTTGTTATAATTGGTAATGGCAGCTTCTTTTTGAAATTTTCATTGTTTTGAGATCTGTCTGTGCAACAAACTTATGTTTTGACATTTTAATTTACTCTTAAATGAAAATCAGCATCCAACACTCAGGTGTTTGAAGTGGCCTTTTTCGTCGCTGTTTACCATTATTTACATCACAAGTTATCCAAGCACAGAATCAGTTAAACTACTCAGTAAATATAAGAAGAAGCATAGGACATAAAAAGAATGCAAACAGTTTTTGATAAATTACAGATTTTGTTAATTGCTGAAAAATTGCTCAAATTCAAGTGTGTACTTGTTGAACATCAGTTATTTTGAGAGGTTGATTGACTCTTGCTACATATAGTGCATGATTTTTAGTGTCTACTACATGTGCAATTTCTCCAAAGCTTTAATCACTTTAATCCTCCTGTTTACAAGAAATCTGGACTTTGGACATTTGTTTGGACATAAGTGTAAAACATTAAAATTGCAAAAAAAGATAAAGAAATTTACCCTTGAATCTGAAATGATACTCAAGGTGATCTGCATCATTCCCGGGTCTGCTTTTATCACGTTGGGATTCATGCTCAGTCAGAACATAATTGTGAGTTGTATGTACAACAGTACATACTGAGCTTTATATACATTGACTGTGTCCTTATTTTCAGGCCTATCTGTATGACATCCGTAGCAGCAACTATCTCCACAAATTACAAAAACACTCAGACACTGTGCTTAATGTGGCTTTCAACCCTGCTACACCACAGGTAAGACTCTTTGATTACTATTTGTCTTTGTGTATAGATATATGTCCAATGGACATGTGTCGATCACATGTCGCGACTTATTAAGGTGTCTTTGTCTGTACTCACTGCGTAGTATGCTCAAACACAATACTTTAATTTGTGACAAATGATTGCTGTGATGTCAGTTTGTGGATTGAACTGAGTTTAACATTTTAGCAATATTTCTTTTGTAGGGAGCTAACCCTAGCTAGGTTAGTGAGCAAGGTAGCCTATGTAACCATGCAGCTTATAGTGTGATATCTACAATACTATACACATGTCTTGAGGTACTGCTCATTTCTTTACATTATGCTATGAAAATAAGAAATACGTGCAGCATTTCTTTTGAAAAATATGAACGCATGCAAGGCTAAAGTACAGATTCTGTAATTCCAGCAATTGAAAGTCAATTTTTGATATGACAATCATTATTCTTCAACAAAGCTCTTCTTTAGATGTTGGCTGCCTTTGGTTCCTTTCTCTGTAAAGATCGATGCAAACCGCTTCAATAATGCCGAGCTCCAAGCTCTGGGGAGGCCCATCCATGACTGAAAGTGTTCTATTGATGGTTCTTTTCTACATCCATAATTCTGACACTTTTAACAATCACCAACGCTGCTGGCTGAAATCCAGCCCCAAGCCATGACAGAGCCTTCTGTGTCTTACAGATGGCTGTACCTCTCTCTTTACCTCCTTCATACATAGAGCAACAATTCATGTGGGTGCCAGTTTAGCTCAGTGAGTTCCGCAAGCCGCCCATATATTATAAGGCTAATGCAAAGGCCTGGTTTCAAATCTGCCCCAAGGCCATTTTATGCATTCTTCCCCTAGTCTTTCACCTAGCTTTCCTGTCTGCACTGTCCTATCACAATAAAAAATAGAAAATGTTGGATTTATCATTCCACAAGACCTGTTGCCACTGATTTTCAGTCCAGTTCTTTTGTAAGTTGGCATAATTCATCCTTTTCTCCCTGATTCTTTTCCTTAAGAATGGCTTCTTGACAGCCACCCTTGCAGTGAGCCCGTCTGAGTTTTTGGCAAACAGTAGACAACTGAAGGGCCAAATACATCTCTGAGGTCCTGTGTCAGGTGTTGACTTGTCAAGTCTAGTTGGATTGTTCCAATTTCTTGAGGAAAAAACTTTACGATATTGTTCATCTACTTTTAGGCCTGCCACCTGATTTGTTCTCCACTTGTCACTTGTCCATTCTTATTGTGTCACTCACTGTTACACAATAAGAGTTAGTCTGTTAGTACTTAGACTAAAGAAATGGGAAGAAAATGTGTGTTCTGTGACAGGCTGTTGATAACAACGTTTAAAATTGGTTCCTGTTAAATTATCTATTATGTGTAAATACATGTGGCATGGCTAGCACTGTTGCCTCACAGCAAGAAGGTCCTGAGTTCAATTCCACCATCAGGCCGGGGTCTTTCTGTGTGGAGTTTGCATGTTCTCTCCAAAGAGATGCACATAGGTTAATTGGAAAATCTAAATTGCCCATAGGTGTGAATGCGGGAGTGACTGTGAGTGCGACTGGTTGTCTGTCTATGTGTGTTAGCCCTGCAACAGACTGGTGACCTGTCCAGGGTGTACCCCGCCTCTCGCCCTAAGACAGCTGGGATAGGCTCCAGCGCCCCCCCCCCGCGACCCTGAAAAGGATAAGCGGATGCGAATGGATGGATGTGTAAATACAACACTGGTTTATCACTTGAGTTTGGGAGTTTGGTATTTCTTTGCTTAAATGATTCATAGGCCTGTGTGCATTTGTTTGACTGGAATAAAACCCTACAGAATCCAGTCCTTGGAGCCAGGGGATAGATGCATATGCATGCAGGAACCTTCCAATCATAGACACTGTGAACTCTGTACTTGATGGCATTGAGTATGAATCATTTAATGCCAAGTTACATCGCGCACAGTTTTGTAACCAGTCAAAATACTTCAGTAATGAAAAATCATGTGACCTGTGATATCTCCTCTCACCTGTGACTCAAAGCTGCTTTCAATTACAAAATTCATCCATCCATTCATCCATCCATCTATTCATGCATCCATCCATCCATGGATTTTGCTAATGGTTGGACTGGAGCTTATTAAAGTTATCATAGATCAAGATGCAGAGTACATCCTACCAATGTTGCCAATCTGTTGCTGGGGTTTTTCTGTGATCTATGAATATTAAAAGTTATCGACATAAAGGATTTAAAGCAGTTATTTTTTTTATTGCCTGACCTGACCATCAATGTAGAAGAAAACAGTTCATGGAATGTGGGGAGTTGCACCAAAGGAAAAAAGAAACGACATGTGTTTATTTTAAATTGCCATTACAGTGCTGCTTTATACCAGCATGCTTTCAGTGACTAACAAAATATCTAGTGACTTTTTAATAAAGCAACGCATTCCTTAAAAAAACATAAAATCTAAAATATAGATTCTATGTTATAATATCACCACCTCTGCTGAACATCTCTTATGATTTGTTGACTGTGTTGTCAGCTCAAGGCACATGTTTTAAATCTTCATGTCCATTTTTGTAACTCAATTCAGCGAAACTTTGGAGCACAATGATACATTCAGATTTCCCAGCTTGAAAGTGGAAAGCTTGGTTCATAGCCATTATCTGGCTGAAGTACAGTGATCTGCAGAGTTTGAAGACACACTTCATCAGTCAGGGCGTGCTTGCTCAACATTAGTACTTCTGTACATTTTGTTTTACTTGATGGGACAAAGCAGAAATTCAAAAACAAGACATGTTGAATCAATTGGCTGCATCTTTATCTTACTTTCCACCACAGGTGTCAGGTTGTAGATTAAAACAGTGATATACAGTATATCTTATCAGAGTGTAAATGCATTAATGAATAATGAACATATACTATAGTATTATTTTAATTCTCAGATTAGTGTAACAGGCCTTTGCATACAGAATGCATTATACAAATTGAGGGTTTGCTGTAAAGAACCAGGACAGCCTTCCCACTTAAAAAAAAAATCTGCCTGTGCACATAAGAATTTCTGAGGCAAACTAGGCTGAAAGTTGATATAAGAATTATGTTGATGTTAAAACATACTGGCATCTAAATGTTTAGTTAGGTAATTTATCCGAGTCTTGTGGATTAGTCAAGTCATTTTTGCCTGTTTTGTTGAATTTTAGAGAACGTCACAAGTTTAGCTTACTGGTAAATTGTTCTCTGCATTTTTATCAACCAATTATCTGATTACGGTTAGTACACAGCTGGGGGCAGTTGCATGCGTCCACCACAGATCGTAGTTTTGAAAGCTGTTCCCAAAATGATTTCAGGGTGGTTTGACAAAACCCGCTTAAGGAGGCAGTTTTGCTCAGTTGTCATTGGAGATGAGTCTGATGACATAAAAGCTCAGTAAATGTTATGATTCCATCCATAGCACTGGTATGACTTTACTTACTGGTTCTTTCATTTTTCCTCAGTTTTTCAAAAGTTCAGTAACTCTCTTTTGTCCATAATTTTGCCAGATGTGATCATTAGCAAGTCTTGTTTGCTTACTTGTGAAGCTTATTTTAACCCTTCAGAAGTGTCTGTTCACCTGATGCTGACTTACACTTTACTCAGTTTATCTAGGTTTATGTGCCTGTGTGGAATTGCATGCTTCTGTATCTTTGGTTTAATTTTTGTGAGCCAAAAGCAATATGTCAAAAGTCATTTTAAGTTCAAGAAGTGCTGAGAAATGGCTGGTTAGTTAACCATGTGATATATTGGAAATATTGTTGTATTCCCTGTGCCCATGCTTTCGCCAAAGACAAAGCATTGGCAAAAAATGTCCCTAACCTGTGTTCACCTTGCTGTTGATCTACATTTGAGGGCCAGATGTTCTCCACATTTACAGCTGTGAGAAACTTCTGATGGGAGACACAGACAGATAATGCAATGCATATTTTCCACTCATTTATCACTCAAGGTTTCCACCTGAATACTTAAAAGAGAATCAAGCAGACAGATCCACCCCAGGGTTTATTCCCTTAGGTTTATTCCTGTACTTAAGTCAGTAATTGGGGGTTTTAGCTTTTATTGTCACTTCACAATGTTGTCTTATAAAATCGTGTGGGAGTTCACATTGCATGCAGCTGTAAATTTGTTTGCAATTTGTTTGCTTCCCTGTGTTGGACCTTAATGTGCTACTGTGAAAATTAGAGCAGAAGGATTTTCACGTGCAACAGTGGTGTTCTTGTCATTCCTTGAATATAATACAAAATAGGATGTTCTTTTTTTCTATTTATGAGATTACAATTTTGTCATCTCTGTAGTGCCTTTAAACAAGGCAGTCATGATGCTGTATCCGCAGGTACTTTTTCCACTGATTTTTGAATTTTGGGTTCATATATAAAAGCAAAGAAAAATGTTTTAGCCAGAAGTGAAGAACCAGGTCACTGGGTCAGACGAGGGGCACAGATTTCATGGCGCTGTGCACTGTTTGGATTACTCATGTTTCTGTACTGTGTCATCCTGACCTGCTGATAGTCGAGCTATCAGCAGGTCACTACAAAAGACGGTTCATTATTGGTGTTGATGAGCTCTTCTAAGCATCTGTTGAACCAGTTGTTACTCTCTTTCTGAAAATCTCACTCTTCTTTGTCTAATGGAGCTTGGAAAGAAAAGTGTCTGGACTTCTTTAAGTTTCTTGAAGACGTTTCAACTCTCATCCGAGAAGCTTCTTCAGTTATAGGCTTCTTCAGTTCACGTCTTCAAGAAACATAAAGAAGTCCAGACACTTTTCTTTCCAAGCTCTTTAGACTACGATGACCTAGATGACTGAAAACCTTCACAGACATGTCCCTCTTCTTTCTGACACTTGATCTTTAAGTTAAGGACCTTATTTGTTTTAACCTCAGTGAGTAATTAGCAAACAAACTGAAGCCAACTGATGCTTAAAGTGTTTTTGTTTGTGTTGCTTTTTTGCCTACTGATGCCTTATCAGTAATTTGATTTAGCACTGAATATAGATGAATATTGACAGCCTGCATCTAACTCTGTGCTCCTCATTGGAATTTTTTTCCTATAAAAGTTGTTAGTATCAGCTGTAGATAATTTTGTTTCTGTAGACATAAGGTTTTCATTTTTATTATAGATGTTAACGTTCCCCTAGTCCCCAGACTCATCTACATAAGGCATGTCAGTGGAATTAAGGAGGTCCTCAAAGTATTCCACGACTGCCTGACTATATCCTTAGTTGAAGTCAGCACCTACGCTGTACACCATGTGAGTGGCGCACTACTTTCCCCTCCTTAGTCGCCTGACGGTTTGCCAGAATCGCTTCAAGGTAGTTCGAAAGTCTTGTTCCATGGCCTCACCACACGGATTTTTGCTTCAGCTACTGCCCAAGCCATTCTGCCAGCCTGCCAGTACCCATCAGCTGCCTCTGAAGTGCCACATGCTCCCTTCACCTACAGTGTCTACCATCAGGTTCAGGGATTACCACCATGACAGGCGTCAACCACGCTGTGGCTGAAACTCCTTGCAGCTGCCTCGGCAATGGAAGTGCTGAACATGATCCATTTGAACTGAATGTCCCCAGCCTCCCTCGGAATGCTGTCAAAGTTCTGCCAGAGGTGGGAGCTGAAGATCTCCCAGACCAAGGCCTCTCTTAGACCTTCCCAGCGCACCTTTACTTTACATTTAGGTGTGCCAGGTGTTTCCAGCATCCTCCCCTGCCTCAATAGTTGTTGATCAGTTGACAGCTCAGCTCTTCCCTTCATCCAAGTGTCCAATACGGTTACGTATGATACCATTAGATAATCGATCACAGGCTTGGTGCCACATGCACATAAGGACATATGTGTCGTGTTATGTTCAAAAATGGTGTTCATTATGGACAAACTATGATTTGCACACAAGTCCAATAGCAAAACACCACTTGGGGTCAGATCAGAAGGGACGTTCCTCCCAGTTACGCTCCTCCAGGTGTCACTGTCTAGCCCACATGACCACTGAAGTCTCCCGGAAGGATTACAGTGTAATCAGAAGGCACACTCTCAAGAACCTCACTCAGTGACGATTGGGATCTACCCGTAGAAGTGCAAAGATTCTCTGAAACGAAGGCAGAGAAAAGCAACCTTCTCATCCACTGGGAAAAGCTCCCACATATTAAGTAAGCCGAGGGGATACTAGAACACCCACCCCTGCCCACTAACTCTCACTGAAAGCAACTCTAGACTGGTTCAGAGCCCAAGGCTTACATTGAGGTGAGGTGAACCCAACTATATCTCAACCACACACACTATCTCAAGATCTTTCCCCCACGAGAGAGGTGAAGTTCTATATCTCAATAACTGATACTAGTTAAATATAAAATGAGTGCACAGGGAACAGAGGAGCCAGATTTGATTGGGCAATCCAGTGTCACTAATGAACAAATGGGCTTCTGTTAGTGCTTGTATGGCTGGGGTGCAGCAGCCCCACAAGCCGGCCTGTAGCCTGTATAATTATCAACAAAGGAAAAAAAAATTGACCCATCAGCCCACAAGTACGTTGGCCCACGGGGCAAATGCGTAGTATACTAGATTACCAGTCCAGCCCTGCCCCTAAACATAATAACTGGTTAACCACTTTGGCAGCAAAATCTGTAATCAAGCTTTTGCAATAGCTGGCAATGAGTTTTTGACATCACTGTGGTGGAATTTTGGCCCACTTTTCTTTGCCAAATTGTTTTTATTCAGTGCAATTCAGTTATTAGATTTAGGGGTGGATTACTTTTCCACATATGGCCAGGTAGATTTGGAAAGCTTTTTTCCTTTAGTAATTAAAATATTCAGTTAAAACTGCATTTTATATTTACCCAGGTTATTGTTATCTAATTTAAAGTTTTTGTTTGATGATCTGAAACATTTAAGTGTACCAAATATACAAAATAACTATTAAAAAAAAATCAGGAATGGCTCAAATACTTTTTTCACACCACTGTATCTTACTGTAAGTTACTGGACCACCTTGCTACACGTCTGGTCAGTTTCTGAGTCATACATCTGTTTGTGTTTTGTTTTTTGTTATAACCTACTGTCTTCTTTTAGAGTCTTTGGACTAAGTGAACATTTTTGAACTCTGAGGTACTTTGGTTCTCATTTGCACTTCGTGTGTTGGAGGTAGCGCAGGACCGTGACCACTTGCTGACACAATCAGCTGTTTGTAAAGGTTTAACGCGTACTATCATCCAAACTAAGATGAACAAAGAGTGAGTCATATCTGTGACTTTTCATGCTAAGTGCTTTTCTTGTCTCTATGTCAGCTTTTATCATCTTCACTCTTTGCGGCCGGGCAAAAAAAACAAAAAAACAGCTGTTGTCCCACTAGACATTTTTACTGTATCATTTTTAATTCGTGGCCATTTGGCAGCTGTTACTCACACAGCAGGGATGGACTAGGATATAAAAGGATCCCTGGAGTTTTTCCCTGGGATGCAGCACAGTACGATCAGCACAATTACAGCTGTAATGAATAGCAATTCAATTTTATACCTTTGTGGTTGCAACTGCTGGTTGGAAAAAGTAGCACATTTGAGGACTCCAGTGAAAATAAGATGCACTTTCTGACACCGTTTCATTATTTTACAATGATTTTCAGGTTATTTTACAGTAAAAATCAGTTGGTGTATCACAAATACCAATGATGTCAGTGCAACACTTAGATTCATGTATATTGTACACTCACCAGCCACTTTGTTAGGTACACTTTGCTAGTACTGGGTTGAACATTCTTCTGCCGTCAGAACTACTGCAGGCCGATTAAACAAGATGCTGGAAACCTTCCTGGGAGATTGACATAATAAAACAGCTGCTGCAGGTTTGCCAGCTGCATATCCAAATGCAAATCTCCCATTGTGTCACATCCCAAAGGTGCTCTGTTGGATGAAGTTTGTTTGGAGCTTTGTGATATATTGCATAATCCAGAAGATGAGTACACTGAGAGCATAAAAGGGAGGACGTGGTTAGCAGGAAAACTGTTGCAATTCAGTGATGTTCAACACTATTACACCACTAGCTTAATTTGTTGATACAAGGTGGGCTGGAGCTATCCTTTCATGCTGTTTACTTCTAATTCTGACCATAAATTCAAATCTTGCAGCAGAAATTGAGACTTGTCATAGGAAGCAACATTTTTTCAGTCTCTAGTTCCCCAGTTATCGTGAGCCTGTGTGTTGACACAGTTTCCTATTGTTAGCTGATACAAGTGCTACCCAGTGTGGTCTTCTGCTGCTGTAGCACATCTGCTTCAGGGTTGTAGTGTGTTTGCAGATGCTCTTCTGTTCACTGAATATTTTCTCTTTTTCACACCAGTCACTATGTGTCACCAGTCACCAGTCACCAGTCACCAGCTGCTGCTGTTTCTGTTTGATTGGCTGATTACAGACAGACAGACAGACAGACAGACAGACAGACAGACAGACAGACAGACAGACAGACAGATAGATAGATAGACAGACAGACAGACAGACAGACAGACACCTTCATACTATCGAAGACAGAGAAATAGATAGAGACAGAGATAGATAGAAAGATAGATAGATAGATAGATAGATAGATAGACAGACAGACAGACAGACAGACAGACAGACAGACAGACAGACAGACAGACAGACAGACAGATAGATAGATAGATAGATAGATAGATAGATAGATAGATAGATAGATAGATAGATAGATAGATAGATAGATAGATAGATAGATAGATAGATAGATAGATAGATAGTGTTTCCTCTTGACCTCAGACATGACCCCTTCTTACTGTCGCAGCCAGAGAATAAATGGAGCCAGAGATGGACTGTTGTCTGCTCCAGAATGTCACATTACAGTGAGACACAGACTGAGCTGAGACAGCCTGGCCTGTGTTCAGCAC